>ML299777.1:1890-43640 GCA_005239495.1 Nicotiana undulata | reverse complement strand
GTGCGGGGGGGGGGGGGGTGAGAAAATCTTCCTCGCCATCCTCGGAGGTCGTTCTCTCCTCTGGTTCCTTCCAGGTGGGAGGCATAGGCGTTGGTGCCTCGTTGTGGATAACGAACATCTCTCTGGCCGCATGTTGTTCTCCATATACCGTCTTTATACCGTCTTCCGTTGGAAATTTCATCATTTAGTGGAAAGTTGACGACACTGCCCTCATGTTGTGTATCCATGGCCTTCCAAGCAATGCGTTGTACCTCATGTCCCATTCGATTACATAGAACTTGGTGTTTTGGATTGTTCCGGATACGTTAACCGGGAGGGTAATCTCCCCCTTCGTCTTTTCGACGGCCATGTTGAATCTGTTGAGGGTTTGCGAGGTAGGTATGACTTGGTCAAGCAGCCCGAGTTGTTCCACTACCTCCGATCTAATTACGTTTGTCGAGCTACCTAGATCCACAAGTATGCATTTAATTTTAACGTTATTCAAGAGAAAGGAAATTACCAGCGCATCGTTATGCGAGTGAGGCAGAGTCTCGAGGTCCTCGTTACTGAAAGTAAGGATATCTCCAAGCATGCGGCTCCGAATCTACCCTGCAGCTGATAATTTTGCCCGCTTGATCACGGATCCCCTAGGGAATTCATCTCCCCCGACGATCATGTGTACGGAATGTTGGAGTTTTCCTACTCCATCTTTTCGTGTTGTCATCCCTTCTTGGGGAAGATTTATGATCCGGCTACTGACGAACGCTTGAAGATACCCTTTTTCTAGCTAATCAGATTGCTTCCCTTTGGAGTTGTCTGCAATCCTCGGTCCTATGATCGTGGGTACCGTGGAACTCGCACGCCATGTTAGGGTCCCTCTGCAAAGGGTCCGATAGCACGGGCTTTGGCCATCTGGTGCCTCTTATTCCACTCATGGCCGATATGATGTCCGAAATGCCATTACTGAAGTTGTATTTGGTCGATTGGGATATATTTGTCGGCTCCGTGTGCCTACCAAACCCAACTTTTTCTGCCACTCTTCGACGACCTTGGCTTCAGTCTGTCTTTGGATTAATTTGGGTTGTGTTGCTCCTCACGATGCTCCTACGGTTCTCGACGTAGGCTCGATACCTTTCTCCCCGTGGGTCTGGCCTTCTTTTTGAGGGTCTTGACTTTATTTTTCTGGTGAGACCTTCGAGTATTCTTACGACGGTGGGGTCGGCTGCTGGTACTCTATTCCCCGATCGTTTCGGTACCGGTCAGGATCGAGGGGCTGTCGCTGGTGCTGACACGCCCGAGATTTTCAGATGGTTTTGTAGTCGAGTAATCACTGCTTGTTGTGCCCGGAGCATTTCGAAGATCACTTGGAGATTGACCTCTTCTTTCCTTTGAGTGGCAGTTTCTCACTCTCCATGTTGGCCCCCTCGGGGCGCGCTCCTATCAGCGTGAGGACTGGCATCGTCGTGTCGGTCATTGCTTGAGTATGCGTCTTTAGGGGTTGACTCTATTGCGCTATCGGGGTTTTATGACGGTACACCAGCGTTTGGGATGGTTACATCATTCTCTCTAAAGTCCTCAAAGATATTATTTCATACGTATTCGCTGAGTATGACATTTTGACCTGAAATCAAAGATTCTTGGGCAAGAAAAAGTATAAAAAATAACTTGCTCAGTGAACCAGCACTAAACAATCACTATTATTATTAGCCCTGCGGTGGACGCCAAATTGTTGACCTTGAAAATAGTAATTACAATTATATTTGATTATGTGGTTCTAAAAATATGCGATCTATTTTAATGCTATTTTTTAAGAAGTTGATGCTAAGTTCGATTGAAACAGATAGAGTGATGACCGTATGAAATCGAAGATAAGCAAACCGGGAAGCCTTGAATCGGATGTCCGATGCTGGCCTCGGGGGTTCCTTGAGATTGAGGTTTGGGGCTACCATCAGGCGGTCGATGAATCTATAACAGCTTTATAGGCTTCGGAGTATGCTATTTATGACCAATAATGAGCTATAAATGAAGAACAATTAATGAAAAGCAATAAATATAAGTAAATGAGCTAACAGAGAGAAATAGGGAATGTTTTAGTAATGAAACAGAGAATGTTCTTGTACCTTGTATTGAATATTGTGTGCTTAAGAAATGACAAGGGTCCCCTTTATATAGGAGGGGAAACCCTAACATAGTACATCAATATTTATTACAAAGATCTGCAAATGATACAGCTATTTAATGTCTTAGTACGGATTCATACTTTGTCGCAGACCTGGTCGCGCTTGTTCTTGGGCCATTTTTCTGTGGAAGTCACCGATCTGCATTGTCTCGAGGTTGGTAATCGGGGTCGGTCCTTGCTCGACACTTCAAGCCTCTCGCTGATGGCTCAAAACTCCAAAACGAATATAAAATCGGTCTTCCCAATTTTAGCCGTATACAAGGTTCGAGCTGGTTGGAGGTGATTGCTTAAGAAAAGCGATTTTGGAGGGTTGATTGCGCTTGCTAAGGTAAGTGTGTTGCCTAACATGGCTGTGAGGTAATAACTCTTAGGATATGACCATGTTTGCTTAATTATGATGTGTGAAAAGAGGCGTACATATGAAGTGATGAGCGTATATATGGGTGCTATGTATGATTCATGATCAGATTAGATTTAGGCATTTATTATGAATTATTTGGTTGTGTGCTTTCTACGATACATGTCCTAATTAATTTTATGGCTACGTGAGCGATTCATTTCATGCTAGTATCCATGTTTAGGATTACTACTTTGTAATTGGCCAAGATTGGCTATTTGTGAAATTGTTGTTTTTCTTGATTTAGCCATAGTCATACTTCATATCTTGAGCACACATCCGCACTCTGATTTATCATTTCCTTGTGCACCTTATTAATTATTTGTGAGCATATGACCCTTTAAAGATGAATGGGTTATTTTGGATTCTTATGATTATGGTACATTTGAACATGTTTAGCGGATTGATTTGGGTATTGCACGAAGATTTATGTGTCGTTCTTGTGACATTGATATTATTTTGGCTTGAGGTTTCTGTCTTGCAGTTGAGGTGACATAGTAATTATTATGGCACGAGGTCATTAAGTAGCGTGTGGATATAAGTACGCTTTTCTCCACAAGAAACATCTTTGCTTTCTTTATACTTTATAATATAAGGCTCTTTAAACGATCGTAAATGGATTGAAATGTAAATTCCTGTGAGAGAAGGATCAATCCCCCTATGGTCGCCCTCTCATGTTTCTCTCTTGATGGTGTACACACAGGTTGTGAGAAACCGACAGCTTTTTGGTTGATTGTGATGTGGGATCCGATGTGATGAGTTTTGAGTATAAAGGTGGAAGATTTGAAAATATAAGTGAATACCTTATGCCTTATCATGCATTTTATATGCTTTCTATGTTGAATTCGAATATGTTACTCGATGCCTCTGTTAGAGATATATTTGTAACGACTCGACCGGTAGTTTTGAGTTCTAGAATTTGATTCTTTCATTCGAGACTTCGAGTGGCTTCATATGGTGTATTATGACTTGCGCGCATTGTTGGTTTTAATTTTTGAGTGGTTCGGATTGATTTGATAGATGGATTTTCAATCTGAAAGCTTTCATTTGGAAGAGTTGATCAATGTTTCACTTATGAGTAAAGGAACTAGGAATCAGGATTTGATAGTTTTAATATGTTCGTATAGTGATTTTGAACATAGGTATCAGAATGGAAGTTGGATGTTTCTAGAAGGTTTTGGCTTTATTTGTCGGAAGTTCGCAATTTGAAAAATTGGAGACTTCATAGGTTTGACCGTGAGTTGACTTCGGTGTTATTGGACTCTTATTGTGGTTTTTAGACCTTGTATAAATTTGTTTTGATAATTGAAACTTGTGTGTGAAGTTTCTATGTGATCCATAATATTTTAGTATGATACAGATGTGTTCGGCGAATGTTGAAATGTTTGAAAGTCAAGAGAATGATTTGATCTTTAATTCCTAATTTTGATGTTATTTGTGGTATTTCGAGCCTTCGCATAAGTTTGGATAATATATTTGGATTTATTGATGTGATTGGACGGGACCTCGAGAGCCTCGAGCTGATTCGGGGAGATTTCGAATCATTTTTATGATGTTTGGAATAGTTGGTTTTACTAGTGTTAGGTACACATTGTGTTCTCTAGAGTAGTCTCACGTTCGCAAAGTACAGATGGGGCTGAAGGATTTTTCCATCACGTTCGCGGTTAAGGTCATGCGTTCGCAGGTGTGTGTTCGCATCGCGTAAGGGATGAGGCAGGTGGCAGATTGATCTCCGCGTTCGCATAGTTGGTTGCCTTATTCGTGTTGAAGAGATTGTAGCTAGGGCTGTGTGCTTTGAATTTGCAGGGTAATGTCCGGGTTCACGTATGAGCGTGGCAGTTGGTCATCGTATTCGAAATGGTTCTTTCGCATTTGCGGTTCGTTATTTCTGGCAGCGACTTGGCTGTGCTTTGCAATCGCGTAGTAGTATCTCGTGATCGCGATGGGTAGTGCCCGACAGATCATATAAGATGTTATTTTGGGATTTTGACTCATTCTCTCATATTTTGAACCCTGGACTTGGAGATGGGCGATTTTGCTTGGAGATTTTCATACTAGAGTTTGAAGAAAGTAATTTTTACTCATTTATGGTATTATTTCAAGAATCTACATGAATTATTAACGCCCAAAATATGGAATTTTGAGATGAATTTGAGGTTTTGCCTACACTTTAAGAGAGTGTATCTTGAGGATTTGAGTACCGATTTGGACTCGATTTTGGAATCTAGTTACATATTTGGACTCGACAGGTTATGGGTCATCCGAATTTGGTATTGGGTTCGAATTTTGGGCACGCAAGCTCAAGTTGACTTTTATTGACTTTTTAGGGATTCTTCAAAGGTTGAAGCTTTATGGATTGGGATCACTTCCTGTACATTATTTGACTTTCTTGGTTGATGATTGGCTTGGAATTGCAAGATTGGAAGGCTAGTACGAGATTTTTGCATGATTTGGGGTTGAAGACTAGCCCGAATGAGGTAAGCATTTTGCCTAATATTTTGAGGGAATAAACCTTAAGATGTGACCTTATTTGTCTAATTAAAATGTGTGAGAAGCTATGTATATTCAAGGTGACAAAAGTATATGCGGGTACTATGTATGATTTATGATTGGAGTAGTCTTTAGGCTATACCATGCGTTGTTTTGGAACTATTCTTCCTGCTATCATGCTTATTATGTTTGTACGATTATGTAGACCTCTTGGAACATGCTAGAGATCATGTGTAGGTGTTGATTACCTGTTTGAACATGATATTCGTTGTTGTATGGCGTACCAGCCCAAGGTGAGCTTTAATTGTATATTGCGCATATGCGTACACCTTAGCAAGCCATTACTAGTCCATGAGTACATGATTTGATATTCGTTGATTTCACATATGTATTCTTGTATATGCTTTCGATGTGATGGACTGGATTGGAAGCACGTGAGTGGTCCACGCACGTTGAGTTGTTATGACATGTGAGTTATCAGTGCGATGGTTATGATTATGGCACGAGAGTTTTTCGTGCAACGTGTGGATATGGACCCATCCCCTAGGTTTGTCCTCCCATGTTTCTCCTTGATGATGCACAAGTGGATTATGGAAAATTGGCCAGGGGTTGGATTTTGTGTATCTTCTATATATGTAAAGTGGGTCATCATACTGGCGCTCTATGACACGATCATATAGAGAAGACCTGGAAGCTACACAAGCCAATACCCGGCGAGGCTCTGATAGATCCAATCTCACCAACTATCCCGCTAAGGCCTGAACATCAAGTGTTAATGGTCTCTCTGCTGCTGGAAGAGATGCTAGACTCCCCAAACTCTCTACTCTACGACTCAAGGAATCGGCCACTACATTGGACTTCCCTGGGTGGTATAGAATAGTGATATCATAGTCCTTGAAAAGCTCCAACCATCTCCTCTGACGCAAATTCAAATCCTTCTGCTTAAACAGATGCTGCATACTACGATGATCAGTAAAAACCTCACAATGCACCCCATACAAATAATTTTCCAAATCTTCAAGGCGTGAACAATGGCTGCAAGCTCGAGATCATGTATGGGATAATTCTTCTCATGAGTCTTCAACTGGCGTGAGGCGTAGGCAATCACCCTACCCTCCTGCATCAAAACACAACCGATGCCTATCCTCGAGACATCACAATATACGATATAAGAACCTGAAGCTGATGGCAATACTAACACTTGAGCAGAGGTCAAGGCAGCCTTGAGCTTTTGAAAGCTCTCCTCACACTCGTCCGACCACCTTAACGGAGCACCCTTCTTGGTCAATTTGGTCAAGGGCGGAGCAATAGAAGAAATCCCCTCCACAAACCGACGGTAATACCCCGCCAAACCAAGGAAGCTCCTAATCTCTGTAGCTAAGGACGGTCTGGGCCAACTCTGCACCGCCTTTATGTTCTTCGGATCAACCTGAATACCCTCACTGCACACCACGTGCCCCAAGAAAGCTACTAATCCAAGCCAAAACTCACACTTGGAGAACTTTGCATAAAGCTTCTCCTCTCTCAATCTCTGCAATACAACTCTCAAATGCTGAGCATGCACCTCCTGGCTACGAGAATATATCAGGATGTCATCAATGAACACAATAACAAAGGAATCCAAGTACGGCTGAAACATGTTGTTCATCAAATGCATGAACGTTGCTGGGGAATTAGTCAGCCCAAAGGACATCACCATAAACTCATAATGACCATAACGAGTCCTGAAAGCTGTCTTGGGAATATCAGAATCCCGAATCTTCATCTGATGATACCCGGATCTCAAGTCAATCTTAGAGAACACTCTAGATCCCTAAAGCTGGTCAAACAGATCATCAATGTGAGGCAAATGATACTTATTCTTGACTGTAACCTAGTTCAACTGCCTGTAGTCAATAAACATTCTCATGGAACCATCCTTCTTCTTCACAAACAACATCGGTGCACCACAAGGTCACACACTAGGCCGAATGAACCCCTTATCTAGGAGTTCCTGAAGCTGCTCTTTCAATTCCTTCAACTCCGACGGTGCCATACGATATGGTGGAACAGAAATGGGCTGAGTGCCCGACACCAAATCAATACCAAAGTCAATATCCCTGTCATGTGGCATGCCTAGCAGGTCAGCAGGAAACATGTCCGGAAAGTCACGGACCACAAGAACAGAATCAATAGTGGGAGTCTCAACACTGACATACCTCGCAAAAGCCAAATACGATAAACACCCTTTCTCTACCATACGCTGAGCCTTCAGGTAAGAAATCACCCTACTAGGCACATACTCAACCGAACCTCTCCACTCAACTCTCGAGAATCTTGGCATAGCTAATGTCACGGTCTTAGCGTAACAATCTAGAACAACATGACATAGAGATAGCCAATCCATGCCCAATATCACATCGAAGTCAACCATGCTAAGCAATAACAGATCCACTCGGGTCTCCAGACCCCCAATAGATATCACATATGACCGATACACACGGTCCACAACAATAGTATCGCCCACCGGAGTCGACACATGAACATATGTAACTAAAGACTCACGGAGCATATCCAGAAAATGAGCAAAGTATGATGAAACATAAGAATACGTGGAACCAGAATCAAATAAGATCGAAGCATCTCAGTGACAGACTGATACAATACCTGTAATCACTGCATATAAAGCCATAGCATCTGGTCTGGCTGGAAGTGCATACAAACGAGTCTGACCCCCACCTGATCGCCCTCCCCCTCTAGGGCTGCCTCTAGTTGTTTGACCCCCACCCCTAGTTGCATGGGCCGGTGGTAAACTAACTGGAGCTGAAGTCGAGGGCTGACTCCTCTACTGAGATGGACCCCCAAGAAGACGAGGACATTGTCTCCTCATGTGCCCGAACTCCCCACATTCATAACAACTCCCTGGTGCTGGAGACAGGGACTTAAGGGAACCTCTGGCACCAGGATAGCCACTAGAAGAACCATGCATAGAGGAACCATGAACTGATGGTGCTCGAGACAAACTGTGGGCTGGAAGAGCACTGAATGAAGAACGGCCCGGATGAGCATTGTGGGGACCCTGCTTCGATGATGCACAACTATAAGATGGGCGAACTGGCTGAGGAGGCCTAAATAAGTGGCCTCTGCTATGCTAAAATTGTCCTCTAGAAGGAGCACTGCTGAAGCTACCAGATCCTCGAGGCCTCTTGACCTCCCTCTCATCCCGCTCTTCACAGCGAACTGCCTCAATATCCCGGGCAGTATCCACAACTTGCTCAAAAGTGGCACCTGATACTCTCTCTCTAGTCATCAAAATACGAAGCTGATAAGTGAGGCCATCCACGAATCTCCTGATCCTCTCTCTCAGTAGGGACCAGCTCTGAAGCATGACGGGCAAGCTCTGAAAACCTAATCTCATACTGGGTCATTGTCAACTCACCTTGACAAATTATCTACGATGCTCCTCTTTGTGAGACTGGGGAACATACTTCTCTAAGAAGAGAGTGGAAAACTACTGCCAAGATAAGGGTGCTGCACCAACAGGCCTACGCCTCTTATAAGACTCCTACCAAGTGAATGCAGCTCCTGAGAACTAGAAAGTAGTAAACGAGACCCCACTGCTCTCCAGTATCCCTGCAGTGCGAAGAATCCTCTGACACTTGTCTACCAAATCTCTCCAACCTACGCTGCTCGTCATCTGGCATGACTGTGATCACAAAATCCTGAGCCGGGGGCAACCGGTTGGGCTGGAGCTACCCCCAGTGTCTAGAGCCCATGAACGACCTGCTCAGGTGTCTGGGAAGCTGGAGTTTAAGTGCCTCCCTCGGCCTGAGAAATAGCGGCAGTAGTAGAAACAGTGACTGCCTGGAACACGGTCAGAATATGAGCCAGAGTCTCCTAAAGACCCGGAATCACAATAGGCACTGCCGGTGCCTGAGCCGGTCTTGCTGGAACATCTGCGGCGGGGACCTGATCCTGAACAGTAGGTGGGTCTACGGGTACTGCCCCAGCTGTTGCACGGGCTGCACCCCTACCTCTACCACGGCCTCGACCGCGGCCTCGACCTCTTGCTGGTCTAGCTGGTGTCTGGTCATCCTGATCGATAGCGCGTGTCCTTACCATCTGTAAGAGAATGAAAAAACAAAAGTTTAGTTTCTAGAATTAACAGATTTGCACGACAGATTTCAAGAATGTGAGATTTTTCCTCAGGGTTCTGTAGCCTCTCGAAGATAAGTACAGACGTCTCCGTGCCGATCCACAAGACTCTACTAAACATACTCACGGCCGGTGAGTCCTATGTAACCATGGCTCTGATACCACCTTGTCACGACCCCAAACCTAAATTGGCCGTGATGGCGCCTATCATGAAACTAAGCTAGCCATATTTACCAAAAATAACATATAAGATTTTCCCTCAAGTTCAAAGCTAATCAATATTTCATAAAATTTCCCGATTTAACATTTCAAAACAACAAAGATAGATAAAACATTTAAGACACTGCCCAAAAACCTAGAGTCAACCGTCATGAACATCTATGAAACGATACGATGTAATACTATTTCATTACTACAACTAGTTCTAGGAATAGATAGTAAATGATAGGATAAAAAGGGGAAAAGGGTATGCTGCGGACGCCGGACAACTACCTCAAAATCCCGAAGCAGCTCCAAGAGAATGTGAAATAGATAGCACTCAAACCCAACACCTGAATCTGCACACAAGGTGCAGGGAGTAACGTGGGTACGCCAACTTAGTAAGTAACAATTATAACTAAAGACTTGAGTGTGGTGACGAGCATATAAAATCAGGTAAAAACCATGTGATAAACAACTGGAGAATAAATACACCAAGTCAGGAATTATATTCCGAATATTTTTATAAAAATTCTGAATTTCCAGTTAAAATGTTCGCTTAAAACATCTGTTCAACATTTTCATTTGAGGCTCCGTGTAAAGAAGAGTGAAAACAGTAGTTTTATAGTATAAAAGCCCCACTGACACATGGTCACTCTCAAATAAGCCTCTCGGGCAAGCCTCTCAGTCACTCGTGACTCTACTCTCATAAGTCTATGCTCACACTCAGCACTCGCACTCAACAGGTACCATATATATATATAACCGATGCGGCGTGCAGTCCGATCCAAATCATAATCGACTACGCTCACTGGGGGTGTACAGACTCCGGATGGGCTCCTACCGCCCAAGCACTATATCACTGCGGCGTGCAACCCGATCCCTAACAATCCTCACAAGTCCGGCTTTCGGCGTCACTCAGTCATCCTCACAAGCCACTAGGGAAACTCATCACAAATCGCGGGGACTCAGCCTAACTCATCACAGATCACAGGGACTCAGCCCAAAATATCTTTCAATATTCAAAAATAGAGTGATAAACAGGAATAAATAGTGAACATGTATAAATCATGACTGAGTTTATATATTTTCTATCAAAAATCAATGTGAGAATTGTAGTAAAATACCCCTGAGGGTCCAACAGGTCGGCACAAGTCCCCAAGCAAGGCGTACAACCCAAAATATAGCATAAATCTCAGAAATACAGGATATCATATGATTTCAAATCAAGTATGTGGCATAATAGTCTCTACGGGACGGACCAAGTCATAATCCCTACAGATGCACGCCCACACGCTCTTCACCTAGCATGCGCGTCATCTCATTTATCAAACAATATGAAATACCGGGGTTTCATACCCTCAGGTCTAGATTTGCAATCGTTACTTACCTCGAACCGGCCTAAATACTTATCTGCGATGCCTTTGCCCCTCGACTCGACCTCCGATTGCTCCAAATCTAACCAAAATAAGATTTACATCATCAATATATGCTAAGGATCAAAGCCCATTCGAAAATTATCAAAATTAACCAAAAATCTCGAAATTGGCCAAACCCGACCCCCGGGCCCATGTCTTGGAATTCGATAAAAATCACATCACAAGAATCCTCATCCTCCCCCGAGTCTATACATACCAAGAACATCAAAATCGGACCTCAAATGGCCCCTCAAATTCCCTATTAATGGTCTCCAATTACAAGCCCTAATTCTCCAATTTTTCACTCTTAATATCATAGATTTCATGCTTAAACAACTGAAAATCAACATACAATCGAGTTTTAGGTTCAAGAAACTCACCTCAATGAAAACCCCCTTGATTCCCTCTTCAAAACCCTCCAAAAAGCTTCAACTCCGGATAAAAATGGTGGAATATAACCCAAATTTCGCGAAGTCCACCTTATATACTTTCTGTCCAGGCATCTCGCACCTGCGACCCATTTACCCGCATCTGCGGACTGCTTCTACGGTCCAGACCACCGCATCTGCGACTTCCACTTAAATCCTCAGAACTGCTTCTGCGGTCACCTTACCGCACCTGCGGTTCCTGTACTTCTCAGCCTTGGCCGCACTTGCGGTCATTCCCCCGCCTCTGCAGTCTCGCACCTGTAGTCCCCTAACCGCAGGTGCGGTTATAACTGAACCAGCAGCTTCAGCTGCATTCTCCAACTTCCAAACTTTCCGATAGCCATCCGAAATCACCATGAGGCCCCCGGGACCTCAACTAAAAATACGAACAAGGCATAAATGATCACCCGAGCCTAGCCGAACCCTCGGAACACCCAAAATGACATCGAAATACCAAATCAACCCATGATTCAAGCCTAAGAATTATCAAACTTCCGAAAATCACCAACGATGCCGAAACTAACCAAACCTCGTCCGAATGACCTGAAAATTTGCATAAACATCCAAAATGACACTACGAACCTGTTCTAACTTCCAAAATTCCATTCCAACCCCGATAGCTAATATTTCATTGCCGACCGGAAATTGCCAAAAACTCAATTTCGCCAATTAAAGCCTAATTCTACTCCGGACCTGAAAACCACATTCCGAACACACCCCTAAGTCTCAAATAACCTAACGAAGCTATCCGAGCCCTAAAATCCACATTCCGAGGTCATTTACTTAAAAGTCAACTCCCGGTTAACTTTTCCAACTATTAAGCCAACTTAAGAGACTAAGTGCCTCATTTCACACCACGACCATTTCGAACCCAAACCAACCAACCCTACATAACATAAATAGGCTAAGCAACACATGATAAATCAGAACAGGGAAAATGGGGCTAATCTCACGGAACGACCGGCCGGGTTGTTACAGATAACATTGAAATGCACTTCAATCCAAATTTATGAAATACTTCCAAAATGCTAACTTCCACAATAGGCACCGAAACACTCCCGGGTCATCCAAAATCCAATCCGAACATACGCCCAAGTCCGAAATCATCATACGAACCTGCTGGAACCTTCAAATCTCGATTCCGAAGTCGTTTACTCAAAAATCCCAATCTTAGTCAATTCTTCCAACTTAAGGTTTCCAAAATGAGAATTCTCCTTCCAAACTGACTCCGAACTTCCCGAAATTCAATTCCGACCACTCGTACGAATCATAATACTTGAAATGAAGCTTCTCATGGCCTCAAACCGTTGAACGTCGTGCTAGAGCTCAAAACGACCGATCGGGTCGTTATAACTTTTTTCTTTAACCTCACCCCGACCACGGTTAAATGTATATACCCATTTGATCACCTTTGTGAGAAATTGTTGGGCTTGACTTAACTGGTTTCTCCTAGGAATTTAAAGGTTAATCCATCAAAATTGTTAAAAAGTTGGAAAGAGAACCATATATTAGAGTGATTAAAAGGACTAACTAGGAATCCAAGTATATATATATATATATATATATATATATATATATATATATTGTTTAATAAAAAGCTCCTTATTATTTACACACACACACAAATATTATTAAATTTATATTTTAATTTATTTAAAATCATTTTTCCGACCGAACTCGGTCAGAAATATTTAATTATAAGATATTTCGATTGGTTAATTAAATATATATAATTTTTGTCTTGGGCGGGAAATAAAAATTTCAAACTTTCCAACCGAAATTGGTCAGAGATTTGGAAAAATGTTAATAAAAAATTATTTTTGTACATTATATACAAGTATGACTAGGTGTTGGTCAAATATTGACTAGTTTCCGACCGAAATCGGTCGAAAATTTGGAAATTTTTGAATAAAAAATTATTTTTGTACATTATATACAAGTATGACCAGGTGTTGGTCAAATATTGACCAATTTTCGATCGAAATCAGTCGAAATTTTAGTTTTTTGTTGTGGGGCCTATCACGACCCAAATTTCCTTTCCGCTAGGTATCGTGATAGCACCTAGTCATAAGGACTAGGTAAGCCTAACATTTATGGAATAACAACAACAATAATAAAATCTAATATTTTCTAAAAAGAATTATGTATACAATGAACACATTCCCAAAACCCGGCAACACAAGTCATAAGCTTTACATAAGTTTACACTATAACTCCTAAATACCACTGTCCAAAAATAAGTACAACAGTGTATGAACAAAAATAAGACGGTGACTCTGAAGCCCGCGAATGCTGTAGCGGTTTTACCTTGAGCCTCCACAATAGCAACCGCGCTGCTCACTATCGATCGACCGGCTACGCAAAACCTGGAATCTGCACAAAAATATGCAGAAGAGTAGTATGAGCACACCACAGTGGTGCTCACTAAGTATCAAAACTAACCTCGGTGAAGTAGTGACGAGGACTAGCCAAGACACCCACTAGTCTATGAGATGAACAAGTATAAATATAGGACAACGAATTATGACATTTACATAAGGGATTCACAATATGGCGAACAATATAGTAAAATCTCTAAGGAAAGGAATAACAAGTATCAGCGAAACAAATCGTAAAAATAGCACGAAAGAGTAAATGAAACACAACTAAATCCGGAATGTAAATATACAACAAGAACAAGTGATGACTCAACAATTTCGACTACTTTTACATCAAGTTCTTAGTCATCTCCACGAGGTACCGAACCTCAGACAAAATCATCACTCAAGAGTCCCAGTATCTGAATCCTAACATCGGCATTTTGTCCCTACTTTCAAGTAATAACTGCATGGACACTCACGTGTCGATTGGGGTTATTCCCACATATATGGTAAGTACAACAAGAGTATCTATACTCGACAACAACAAGGACATCCTTAATCGCAAGACAATGCTTAACTGCATGTATGTTTGTGCAGGTGTCCTAACATGATTCAATAGCCAATAAGCATAAGAAAAGAAAAGGGGCAACACGTACATTTGTTTTCTCACAATTTCCACACGAATAATCTCAAACAGTAAGTGTACCGTTACACAAAATCAACAAAACAACGAATGCTCCCCCAGGCCAACACAAGTATCACAAACAATCCCTGACACAACCCACCTTGTCTCACCACGTGTGCAATAGTAAAATGAATGCCCACCTTGTCTCGCCACACGCGCACAACAATGTTCCCACCTTGTCTCGCCACATGCGCAACCCACATATATATATTCCGCCTTGTCACGCCGCATGTAATTTATCAATAGAAAACACGGCACGACAGAAACCTCATGCATTACAATAACCATAATCGCACGACAGAAACCTCGTGCATTACAATAACCATAACCACACGATAGAAACCTCGTGCATCACCGGAACAAGTATAAGAACAACAATTACAATAATACAAGATAAGGTAAATACATCAACTCAAGAACCTCCGATCACAAGAAAAGGCAACGCCAATTCAAAAGAATAAGCACAATAAAGAATACTAGGCAATAAGGACAACAAAGAAGAAAAAGGCACGTAACAGTAGTACCTAATTGCACGGTTCGACAACAAGAAATTAACACGAATCTGGTGATTCCAAATAAGGGCAAGTCAACTAAGATATAAGATATCTAAACTACCTTTAAGGTTGAGCAAATTTCGAGGATATTCAAAAATTTCACTTAAGGGTAAACAACAGGAAGGTAACCATAACTTTAATTAAGACTAAACAATTATAGGGTGATGATGAAGATTACAAATAGAGATAAATAGTTATGAAGCTATAGCATGACAGTAAAAGGGATGGAATCTTCAGTTATAATCAATCAGGAGTCAAATAGGAAATAAGAGTGAATCAAAAAGCAAGATATTCTAATTTAAGCAAGTAAAGATGAAACTAGAAATTAGGAACTCAATCATGTCAAGAACACATTCATACTAGGCCAACCTCTACAAATCAGCCCCAGCACGCACTCGTCACCTCGCATACAAGGACTACAATCAACACAGAAGACTCAAATCCTAAGGGGTAGTTCCCCCACACAAGATTAGACAAGATACTTACCTCAAAGACGACAACCGCTACTCTAAATTTGAACTCCTCGGGTGAAAAGGCCTCGAGACGGCTCAATCTAACCAAAATGACTTCAAAACATAAATAAAACACATAAGAAACTATTCCGGATCATATAGTCTAAATCTTTAACAAAATTCAAAAATCAACCCAAAACCCGGCCCCCGGGCCCGCACCTCGGAACCCGACAAATATTACAAAACCCGAACACCCATTTCAATATGAGTTCAACCATACAAAAATTTCCAAATTTTGATACCATTTCGTCCCTCAAATCATGATTTTTTATTTTAGAAACATTCTTCAAAAACCAACATCTTCCTCAACTCAAAACACAATTTACATGACAAAAACAAGGATAAAATCATGGACTATATTTAATTCTAGGTGAAGAACACTTACCCACTCGATTAGCATGAAAACCCCCGAAAATTGCTCCCAAATCCGAAGTCCAAAACTCAAAATATGAAGAAAAATGGCCAACCCTCGCTTATATGAATCTTCCCAGGACATCCGCACCTGCAACCAACTTAGCCGCATCTGCGCATACGCATGTGTGCAATTCCAACCGCTCTTGCACCCCTTCTCGCTCCTGCGCCCAAGAAACCGCTTCTGCAGGGACCACACGTGCGCTCCAATATTCCGCACCTGCGGAGGCTGCCCAGTTCGCTTCCTCTCGCACCTGCGCCTCCTTCTCCGCACCTGCGATCATCGCACCTGCCCTCAAGGTCCGCATGTGCGATTACACCAGAACTTAGCCTCCCAAAAACCATGGAATTCATCCGCGACTCGTCTGAAACACACCCGGGGCCCTAGGGACCCCGTCCAAGCATACCAACAAGTTCCATACTCTAACATGGACCCGCTCGCGGTCTCAAATCACATCAAAACACGACGAAGCTATGAATCGCACCATGAATCGAGCTTATGAACTTTCAAATCTTCAAACTTCTAAACTCTTGCCGAAACCTATCAATTCAACCCGGAAATGACACCAAATTTTGCAGACAAGTCCCATTGACATCCCGGAGCTTCTCCAACTCTCGAAATTGCATTCTGAACCCGATATCTCAAAAAGTCAACTGTGGTCAAATTTCTCCATTTTCCAAACCTCCAATTTTTCCAACTTTCGCTGAATTGCTCTAAATTACCCTACAGACTTCCAAATCCGGACGCGCGCCTAAGTATAAAATCACCATACGGGGCTGCTGACATTATCCAAAACTCACTCCGGAGCCGTTTACACAAAAAGTCAAATTCTCACTACTTAAGCTTCCAAAAATAAAATCTTTCTTCCAATTCGACTCTGAATCATCCGGTAACTGAATTCAATCATGCACGCATGTCGATATACCTAATGTGAATCTGCTCAAGACCTTATGCCGCCGAGCGGAGCTTGAATTCTCAAAACGACCAGCCGGGTCGTTACAGGACCATTATTTCCGTTGTCAGAAAATATTTTGTTGACTTTTGCAACCAAATACATTTATTCCCGACTGATTTCGATCGGTATGGCTTGGACGAAAAAAAGCATGTTTTCTAGTAGTGTGATCTTCTGTACAAAGCAATCAATTGTACAATTATCACGTTATTGCCCAAAGTTGTGAATCCTAGCATTGTGATGGATTATAGGCATATAGCTTGTTGCCCAAAGTAAAAGCTGCTAGATTACAAAAAGTGATGGCATGTATCATATTAGAGGCTCAAACAGGTTTTATTTAAAGAAGAAAATTCTCAGATAATATCATCCTAGCACATGAGTTATTGGTTAAAGCATATAGCAGAAAACATTTATTACCAAAGTGCATAATTAAGGTGGATGTGCACAAAGCATAAGATTTAGTGAAATAGGATACATAGAACAAGTGATGGAAGGCTTGAGATTTCTCTCAACATTTATTTATTGGGTTATAACTTGTGTCAAACAATTAATACTTATCCTTATCAATAGAGAATCAATAGAGTCATTTAATGAAGTAAAAGGATTGAGATAAGGTGACCCCATGTCACCATTCTTTTTTGCATTGCCATGGAGTATCTTTAGTAGAATATTGAACAACTTGGAATATGAGAAAAAGTTTAAATTTCATCCATAGTGTGGAAAGCTGAATATTACACACCTGAGCTTTGGAGATGATTTACTCCAGTTTGCTAAAGGTGATTTTGATTCAATCTAGAAATTGCATTTGCACCACTACTTTCATATATTTTCTAGTTGCCTTTGGAATTGGTCTGCAAGCTAAGTTGACGAAAAGTGTTGCTTCATTTGGTAGGGTAGAACAACAAGAAAAAATTGTCGTATGCTGGCACTAGTGCAAACTATATATCTTGTTTGGGATTCAATCATATAGGGCTCAATTATTTGCTCTATCAGTTAAATTCATGAAAATGATTGATGGGTACTGTACGAGCTAGCTACTTATGGTCGGGGAGAATGTAATTACTAAGAAGGCCTTGATTGTCTAGGATTATGTATTGTTGACAAAACTTGTTGGTGGACTGAATGTCAGTATAATATATATAGCAGTCATTGCTCATTCCAAACAAGATAAAATGTGGAACAAGCTACTAAAGGTGGATAGGCTTGCTAAATGGAGAGTACATAATCAATTGTAAACGCTGCATATGTTCTTTGTCCAAATAGTACTGAGAACAAAGATCACTTATTTTGAGAATGTGTTTTTTCTAACCTACGTACTATGGAGCAAACTTTTGAGATGGATGCAGACCGACACACAATCGGGCTAGCTTTATGCCCGATTTTACCCGTACACAATTACAAAAATTTACTTTTTGTAAGTGCAATTATATCTTCCAACGTTTAGAGCCCCATAGTTGTAGCAGTAAGCTATTTCATTTGATATACTGTTGAGTGTATTATAATGGTGAGATTGCAGACTTTGCTGTCGTGAACTCAACTTGCATGTGTGTTTTGACTGTATTTGGTTGGTGGATCACTGGATGTTACTACCGTTTACTTGTACCATCTTTTGGTTGCACAGAAAAGAGAAGAAGAAATATTGAGCAATGGATTGATGATGGTTTCGATTTGTTTCTAGTTGCAAGGTAGGGCAAGGAGAGAACGACGAAATGCTTTGGGTGGTGTGGGACGTCCTTTAACTATACCCGTAACCTAAACTACATCCTTCACATATCATTGTAAATAGAAAACATCCTTGTTATATCCCATAATTAACAAGTTTCATCCTTCCGTTACTCTAAAGTTATAAAACTAACGTCCCACACCACCCAAAGCATCTCGTCGTTCTCTCCTTGCCCTACCTTGCCATTGGAAACAAATCGAAACCATCATCAATCCTTTGCTCAATATTTCTTCTTCTCTTTTCTGTGAAACCAAAAGATGGTACAAGTAAATGATAGTAACATCCAGTGATCCACCAACCAAATACAGTCAAAACACACATGCAAGTTGAGTTCACGATAGCAAAGTCTGCAATCTCATCGTTATAATACACTCAACAATATATCAAGTGAAATAACTTAGTGCTACAACTATGGGGCTCTAAACGTTGGAAGATGTAATTGCACTTACAAAAAGTAAATTTTTGTAATTGTGTACGGGTAAAATCGGGCATAAAGCTACCCCGATTTCCCGGTAAAAAAATGGGAGGACAACACGATCCGATATGACCTCGGATAAAGCCTAGGGCCCCTATAGTGAGCCCGAGGAAGATGAATGATGCACTAGCTAAGAACCGGACACGGCCAAATATGAGAAGAATTGAGTTCAACAATATACCCAGTAAAATTCCACTAGTAGGGTCAGGAAAGTATACGCAGACCTTACCCCTACCCCGAAAATGATAGAGAAGCTGTTTCCAGGAGACTCCCGGCTCAACAGGAGAGACAATAATTTCAGGAAAAAAAAAAGGAAATGCATGTAACAACAAAAGATGTTAGAAAGAAAATAACGACAACAGATGAGCTAAAGGACAATAGCACAGAACTATGCAAAACAACAATGTGAACACCACATAGACCTCTAACAAACCTAAACAAAACTCTATCAGACTAACCGGAATAAAGAGGGAAGAACTCTCGACTACCCCCTAGCCTACTACCCTAATACTCGACCTCCACATGTTCCTATCAAGAGTCATGTCCTCAGAAATCTGAAGTCGCGCCATGTCACTGCATAAAAAGGGACTATTTGTTGGGGTTTATTAGCGGAGGTTTGTATTAACACCCGCAAATTGTATTAAATTGCTGGGGTCAAGTAAGCCGCCGAAAACTCTCTTTTAATTGTGGCGGTCAAGACCCCCGCTAAATAAAAATAAAGAGCGCTAAATTAATTGGGGCGGTCAAGACCTCCGCTAAATAAAAATAAAGAGCGCTAAAATTTTCCCACGTTATTTTTCTAGTTTCCCTCTTCTTCTTTTTTTCCATACCCTTTTTCTATTCTTTCTCTCACTCTCACCTCATACGTTTCTTTCTCTCTCACTCCCCCTAATTTGAAGAAAAATAAAGAGCCATAAGTCTAAAAAATTTAGCAGTGAAACTTCAATCACTGTTAATATTATTTACCATTGTTCAAGTAATCTGCTCTATTGGCTTTATTTTTAATTTTATTCAGATAATTTTTCTTATTTGAAGAATGGACCAGCCATGGATATATGGATTCTAGCTTGGAATTTTCAGATTTGAACTTATAATTTTTTATTGTTTCCTTCATTTTCCCAACTCCTTTTACTCATTCTTTGATTTTGTGTAATTTCTCAGATGTAGTGTCATTTGCTTCAGTCAGAGTAATTTCTCCATACAGGTATTGTTATATTTGCTTAAAGGTCTTTTTTTTGTCTTGCATGGTCAATTTTCACTACGATTTGAGTGTGTGACGGAAAGTATTTTGTTTCTTTATGTGTATGCTTTTGTTAGGTAGGACTGAAATTTTTTCCTTCTATTCTCGTTCTTAGTAGCTAAAATTTGGGGTATGACTGAGATTTGGGGTTAGAATTTGGAATATATGCCTATACATCAGAGGTAAATTCTTTGAAATTTTGTTAGGTATGACTGAAACTTGGGGTTAACATTAATTTTTAGGAGTTTGTAGATTTGGGATTAAAAAGCAACATTAGCTTTGTGTGAATATTGTTCATTGTCTGGTAAGTGATTAATTAAAGAATTATTATTGATGACCATATCCAATGAATATGCAATACCTGAGAAATGGAATTAGGAAAATGGGGTTGTTGAAACACGAGGTGTTGTTGGTACCACATTTCTTCATTTTGAGAAGTATGTATGCTTTAACAAGTTGAATTTAAGAAAATAAAAAATCAAGTAACTTTTTAAAATTAAAACTGAAAAAGATGAATCGATTTATGATCAAGAACGAAAGCATCAACCTTGTTTGAAAGAGGACCTTGAGCAAGGTATGTCTTTTCATTGCGTAGATGGTGAATACGATAGGCAACTAGCGCGTCCATTCCTGCAATACTAGTGGTAAAGACAAATTGTCACAGCTGCTTGTTTATCACATATAGTTAACCAAAAATAAAAGTAAAAGTATGACACTGAGTTAGCAAACATGCAATTTTCTTTGTTGATAACTTTGATTTTGTTACCTTGTCTAAACAATGTCTTTTCTTCTCGAGGCAGGGTAAGTTGGTGCTAGACACCAAGAGCCATTTTTTGTGGTTAAAATAATTTTTCCCTATCACAATTGAATTGGCATCACTTCCCTATATACAAATTTTTGGGATGTATAGGAAAGAGTGCCAACTTATCTAGCATCTGGCCCTATTATTTTAGTAGCAGCAGTAACTATAGTTTCAATAACTCCAAATAACAACTGGTGTTCTCAAAACTAGCAAAAGTGGTGGTACAATGGTGGTGATAGAAACTATTTTTTCTGATTTTTAGCAACTCCAAATACTGACAGTGAAGCTGAATTATCCATGAAAGGATAGCCACTATTATTAGTGTTAGGAATAACTTCAAGAATATGTAATGTTAGTCCATTAGTTGGTGATGAAGGATTCCGCAATGCACTTTTATGATAGATATTGAACAAAATGACCTTGCCGATTCATTCGCTAGGAACATGTCTTACATAGAAGTAGTCAAGATGATCCCAACCTTTATTATAGAGATTAAGAATGCAATTCAGGTAATTTCTTCAATTAATGCATTCACTTTCCCCTAATCCCCAACTAAAAGAAGGAAGTACAACACAAAAAAGAATATCAGTAAGTTAATATGAAGAAAAACATAGGAAGGCTAAAGTTAGTTAAAAAAGGTTTCACCGTCGGATTGAGGTGCTGAAAGTTTAGCTGCTTGATTTATGTGATAGTAGTTTTTGCCCAAATACAGCAAAGACATAGTCAAGACATAAAGATATACTGTATCTTTTGGTTTGCAACTTAGAGTATATACAATTAAAAAGACATATATACATAAATGTAAAGGAATTTTCTGCAGTCTATATTGATTGACATGTCTTAATATAGTTATCAAGTTTTGGCTATTGCTATCTTCTTTTTGTTCTACTTCACTTCATATTTTAAATTTTAAATTTAACTTTGTATTCTCGTCCTGAAATAAGAGTTATATCGCTAAACATATCCATTCTTGAGCACGTACAACACCCCTTAGAAGTTGAAACCTAACAACATAAACATCAAGTTGCCCCACTCTAATTTGATTTAATAACAGGTTGCAAAATCATTATGATTTTTTATTGAACTCTCTTGCGCAAAAGAATCCTCATTGACAATTGCACTTTTGAAAATTTTAGATCAATTTGTACTTTCTAATGGACAAGTCTTGGATTGGAATGCCAAGAACCTCAACGGAGTAGTTACTTGGTTTGAATCAATTTCTAAATTTTGCGTTTACGAATGGAGCTATAAGAGATAAAATAAAATGTCCTTGTCTGAAATGTGGTTTCGGAAAATGGCAGACAAGAGGTATAGTGCTTGATCATTTGATTTGTGATGTGCCGGAGAATTTCGGCACATTTAATACCCAATTACTTAGATTTTGGCTTGTTTTAAGAGCAAGTATCTTTTATACTTACGTAATTTTAATATTTTGCAGTGTATGAGGTTGGAAGACTCAAGAACAGATAAATGAAATCAAAAAGCCGAAAAAGGACAAGAAAAGTGGAAAATGTGGTCGCAGAAGTGAATCCGCGGACCGCATATCCAACATGTGGCCCGCATAATTGACAAGGGAATCGCAGAGTCCAACAGTCTATTTGACAAATCTCAAGTGCAAGAATGCGGTCCATTATGCGATCGCATAATAGGTTTGCGAGTCGCATAATGGACCGCAAACCTCTTGAGCCAAACGCCTAGATCAGAAATGCGACGATATTTTGTGATTGCATAACAACAATGCGGATCGCATAACAAGAATGCGACGAGCACCTGGGAACTAGGGTTCAAATCTGCGGTGGCTTCGCTAAGAATGCAATCCGCATATCTGTTATGCGACAGATATGTGGTCGCATAGTTGACCGGAAGGGTAATTTTATCCGTTTTTTACCTCGAGTTTTAGCCCACTATAAATAGATTTATTGGGGTTTTGTGGGTCATTCTTGTCTGGTATTTGAGCTACAATACACACTTTGAATATTCCTCTCTTTTGGAAGCTTTAGAAGTGAAGATTCTTATATTTTGAAGCTTTATGACATTTATTACTCTCATCTTTTTGCTATGGGTAGCTAACTTTAAATACTAAGGTTGTGGACCCTAAATGAGTGTTATGTTAATGGGTGTTTAACATTGAATATATATATATAATGGTTGCTTGATATTTATTTACTTCTCATTCTTCATTTATTGTTGGTGGTTGCAAACATTAACAAGTGCCATTAAATTCTTTCTTTACTTGGAAAAGTGAGTTAGGATTGGTAGGAGTAAATATCAAAGACACAAGGCTTTAAATCTTGTTTAATAGAATCGCTTAGGAATACGTGGGTTTGTTTTGGCATTAATTGATTACTCTTCATAGCAACTCTTTTATATTTGAAAAAATCATAAAGAGGAAATACTATCCAACTATTGGAAAAATATGGGTAGTCAATTAGAAATCATTTGCATATCTAAAGGACCTTCCATTAGACATATATCATATTAACACCTATTAGCATTACACTTCATTGAAGGGGACACAACCTTGGTTTAGTTAATCATATTAATTACAACTTTAATTAATCATACTTGTCACTATTCCAATCAAATTATCACAAAATCAATTTCCATTTTCTTGTTACATTAGCGAAGTAGAAATACGATTTAAGTTGAGATTCACACTACCAAAGTAATCTTTTCACGCCTATTCCCTGTGGGATTCGACCCCAATCTTGTTGGGTTATTATATTTGACATCGACTGCTTTACACTATTTTAAAGTGTAAAGTTGAGCGTATCAAATTTTGGCGCCGTTGCCGGGGAATACGGTTTTGAAATTACTAGATAGTGTGTACTTTACTTTATATCTTTTTCTATTCCATTACACGTTGCCCGTTTTGTTTGGTGTACTAGGTGAAAATGGCCAACACTGATTATGATGAAGAGGAGAACCCTTTTGCCGACATAGAGGAATATATTGACGACTCCAACGCTATCATCCCTCCGGTGGTTGGTGCCTCTACATTCAAAGTAGATCACATGTTGATTCTAATGCTAAAGGCGGAAGGATTGTTCCATAACTCAACGGATGATGATCCAACGCAACACCTAAGGAACTTCTTGGGTGTGTGCGCCATGCACAAACAAACCAATGTGACGGATGATGCATTGAGGTTGCGGGTATTCAAATACTCGTTGGCGGGAGAAGCGAAAAAATGGCTTCAAAACTTACCTCCTCAATCTATCGCATCATGGACCGAGCTTGTCCGTGCCTTCTTATTAAAGTGGTTCCCACATAACAAAAAGTCAGAGCTCCGAGATAAGATATTTTTCTTCAAGCAACTGCCTGGGGAGCACTTACACGAAGCATGGGACCGGTTCAAGCTATACCTAGTGAGGTCACCAAATCATGGGTTCCCAGACCATATTCTAATGGAGAAATTCTATATGGGTTTGGACCCACTATCCCAGTCCATTGCTAAAAATGCCGCATATGGGCCTTTCATGGACAAGTCATTCCCTAGGTTTACTCAAATTCTAGACAAAATGGCAAAGCATAATCAAGCATGGCACTCGGAAGATACTAGTGGTGGAATTTCCAATGGTACTCCCTCTCTCACCAACATGATCAAAGACAATCACGAGAGAGACCAAATGCTTGATCGGCTAGCGGGAAGATCTTTCTATTTCTTCCTTGATGGGTATTCCGGTTACAACAAAATCAATATAGCATTGGAGGACCCAGAGAAGACAATATTCACTTGCCCATATGGAACCTTTGCCTTTCGCCGGATGCCGTTTGGTTTGTGCAACGCTCCGGCTACCTTTCAACAATGCATGATGTCCATCTTCTCTGACATGGTGGAGTATTTCCTAGAGGTTTTCATGGACGACTTTTCGGTGGTAGGTGACTCTTTTGAGAATTGTATTGACAATCTTGGACAAGTGCTCAAGAGGTCTGAGGAGACCAACCTTGTGCTTAACTGAGAGAAATGCCACTTCATGGTAGACGACGACATTGTCTTGGGGCATAAAATTTCAAAACATGGCATTGAGGTTGATCGGGCAAAGATTGAAATCATCTCCAAACTTCCTCCACCAACATCGGTAAAGGGTATTCGAAGCTTTCTAGGGCATGTCAAATTCTATCGGCGCTTTATCAAGGACTTTTTCAAAATTTCAAATCCTATGTGCAAGCTCCTTGAAAAAGACGCCAAGTTTGTGTTTGATGAAAAGTGCCGCAAGGAATTTGAGGAGCTAAAAGAGAAGCTCACCACGACACCCATTATTGTCACACCGGATTAGCTCTTCCATTCGAGCTCATGTGTGACGCTAGTGGTGTAGCAATTGGAGCAGTTTTGGGTCAACGGCACAACAAGATCCTCCATCCTATTTATTATGCAAGCAAGACACTCAATGGCGCGCAAGTGAACTATACAGTGACGGAGCAAGAGCTCCTTGCTATTGTGTTTGCTTTTGAAAAATTCTGAGCTTATTTGTTGGGGTCTAAGGTGGTGGTCTACACTGATCATGCCGCTCTTCGCTATCTCATGGCGAAGAAAGATGCCAAACCAAAACTAGTCCGGTGGGTTCTTTTTTTGCAAGAATTTGACTTTGAAGTCAAGGAACGCAAAGGAACCGAAAATCAAGTGGGGGGATCACCTATCTAGGCTTGAAGAGGATGGACGACCAAAGGAAAATCTTGATATCAATGATGCATTCCCTGATGAGCACATCTTGGCACTGTCTTCTTCATCTACCCCTTGGTACGCCGACATTGCCAACTACTTGTTTAGCGACCTCATTCCGGATGGATTGGAAGCTTAGCAAAAGAAGAGTGTAACACCCCGTACATTCGGCTTAGGTATGAATGAGTTAAAGGAGTAGTAAGGTTATATTTTGGACATATGAAATCCTATCAGGATGATTATGGGTGAAAATAGTTGTTTCAAAATCAAGATGGAAAGTGAGGTGCATAAGATTCGACAAAATCGACTTAGTTTGCAGAAGATCCGTCTTCCAGTAGCGTTTGATAAAACTGTGTAAGGTATTTAGGAACACCCAAAGGATGAAAGTTGTAGGCCTTCAAAATAGCTTTCCAACGATAAATTATGGAGCCCGTACGGACATCTGTGCGAAACGTTATGCCCATTTTACAGAACATAACGCCATATGCGCGCCCACTAGCGCGAGACTAGCGCGCCCGCGCTAATGGGGTTTCGTTCTGCCCATTTAGCGCGACCAGTAGCGTGGGTTGGGCCTAGTGGGGGGTTATTTTAAGGCTCTACTTCGTCCCCCACACCCCCAAAACATAAAAGAATGCTCTAGGAAGGAAAACTCTCAAAAACCTAACTCCTTAAAGGTTTCTCCATCATCCAAGGTAAGTTCTAATGGTGATTGCAAGCTTATTTCAATTCTCCAACATCTTATTAACATGGGTAAACCCTCCATATCATTATATATTCGATTGGGACATCGTTGTTGAGAGAAGGAACCCTAGAACTCGAATTCAAGGGGATTGAACTTTAAAGAGGTAATGTCTTCACCCTTTAATTGATTCTAACATTAGTTTCATAATTATAAACCTTAGTTCATGAGATATGAGTTGATGGGTTTGACAGAAAAGCATGAACGGTTAAAGGTTGGGTGTGTTGATTATTGGTTATTGGTTAATGGTGTTGTTTACCTTATGGGTGATAAAGAATAATGTAGATTATAACTATTTGAGACTCTAGAATTTATCTAGGAGCAAAAGAATGGGTTATTGGGTATAGAAACACCATTAATAAGGGCTATGAAGCTTTATGCCACCAAGTGTTTGATAAAATGCCTAAGTGACCAAAATATGGCTATTGTTGCTAATATGGAATCCCTTTGACTTGCATTGATATAGATTAAAGTTGAAAGGGGTTGGCAAACATTATATTACGCTCAAGAGCAGGAAATTAAGGTATGTGAGGCTAACTCTTTATGTTTGGGAATGTTATTAATTCTCCCTACTATACGTTTCTTTTACGTCGTTACTAATTGCCTTAGAAATATAGTTAAGCCTAGTTCCTTGAATAGTTGTAGAACTTCTATTCTCTAGCTTCATAACTCGTTCATGATTTTCATTCTGAACGTTGTGAAATCAGTTTGTAATCAATATAGACTTGGGTTTGATGCCCATGCATCTCAGTCTAGACTACTCAGCATGTCATAAACAGTTGAAGTTTCAGTGTTCATAATCAATTCATGAATACATGTCTCAGTCTAGCTCTATTCAGCATTCAAGTATCATGTAGCTCAGTATGGTTCAATATTTTAGTATCATGTATTGTCGTATGATTCTCAGTTCCTAATTTTAAATTCCTGAATGTTGAACACCTGTATTTGGGCTTGAGGCCGCAGTTTATGCTTTATGCATCTTTGGGCCTAAGGCCGCAGTTTATGCTTTATGCATCTTTGGGCCTGAAGCCGCAGTTTATATGCTTTATGCATCTTTGGGCCCGAGGCCGCAGTTTATGCTTTATGCATTTTTGGACCTGAGGTCGCAGTTTGTGTGCACACACACACCCACATACACACACACACACACACACACACACACACACACACACACACACACACACACACACACACACACACACACACACACACACACACACACACACACACACACACACACACACACACACACACACACACACACACACACACACACACACACACACACACACACACACACACACACACACACACACACACACACACACACACACACACACACACACACACACACACACACACACACACACACACACACACACACACACACACACACACACACACACACACACACACACACACACACACACACACACACACACACACACACACACACACACACACACACACACACACACACACACACACACACACACACACACACACACACACACACACACACACACACACACACACACACACACACACACACACACACACACACACACACACACACACACACACACACACACACACATATATATATATATATATATATATATTGGGCCTGAGGCCGCAGTTTAATACTCAGATAAACAGGTTGTTCATCATTCAGAAGAGGGAGTATTCATATCCTTACTTCCTTTCAGTTTAGTTACCAGTTATCAGTTCAGTTATCAGTTATCAATTATATATTATCATTTCAGTTATTAGTTACCAGTTATCAGTTCATTTATCAGTTATCAGTTATATGTTATCATTCCAGTTATCAGTTACCAGTTATTAGTTCAGTTATCAGTTCAGTTTCAGTTTCAATAGTTATCATTTCAGTTATCAATTATTAATTCTCAATTATTAGCTTAGTTTCAGTTTCACCATTTATAATTCTTTCTTTCAGTTGCTTTACATACCAGTACTATTCAAATGTACTGACGTCCCTTTTTCCCGGGGCCTGCATCTCATGATGCAGGTAATGATTTACAGGTTGATGATTCAGAGTGCTAGGATTCTCGTACCAGCTATTTGGTGATCCCCAGTTCTTTCGGGGCATTATCGTTACCTTACAGTCTTCAGTATTTTCAGACAGTCAGTGTTTTCAGTACTTCATTAGAGGTTTCATAGACTAGAGTAACAGCTAGATAGAGTCGCATGCTTCTTGTATTAAGCCATTTTGGCTACAAACATGTTTCAGAATTGTATTAGTATTTTCGCACTTTGATTTATATCATCCACACTTTCAGTATATCAGCATGCGTTAGTTTATCTTCCGCATTTAGTATGTTATGATATCACATGTTGATTCAGCCAACCAGTTGGTTCGTTCGGTCACATGTAGTCAGGCACCAAGTGACATGTTATGCCCGGGCCATGGTTCGGGGCGTGACAAAGAGGTTCTTGAGAGATTGTCGGCAATACTATTGGGAAGAACCATTCTTATTCCATATTTGTGCTGACAACATCATCAGACGGTGTGTTCCAGAAGAAGAGATTATGCCAATTCTAAAGGCATGCCATGACTCACCGGTCGGGGGTCATCATGGGGGCAATCAAACGGCGGCAAAAGTGCTTGAATGTGACTATTACTGGCTGTTGCTTTATCATGATGCCAATCAAATGGTCAAGGCTTGCGACCAATGTCATAGACAAGGGTCAATCTCCAAGAGGCATGAAATGCTAATGCACTTTGTGATGGAGATCGAGATCTTTGATGTGTGGGGAATCGACTTTATGGGCCCCTTTGTGAGCTCATGTGGAATGAAATACATTTTGGTGGTTGTGGACTACGTGTCCAAATGGGTTGAAGCAATTGCCTTACCAAACAATGAGGCAATGAGTGTGACCGTGTTCTTGAAGAAAAACATATTCACTCGGTTTGGCACTCCTAGAGCCATTATTAGTGATGGTGGGTCTCATTTCTGTAACAAAGCTTTCACGGGGCTACTAGAGAAATATGACGTTAAGCATAAGGTGGCAACACCTTATCATCCTCAATCAAGTGGCCAAGTTGAAGTTTCAAACCGGGAGATAAAGAGTATTCTAGCGAAGACCGTTAATGCAAACAGGGCCGACTGGTCAAGGAAGCTAGATG
Source organism: Nicotiana undulata (assembly GCA_005239495.1). Taxonomy (NCBI): domain Eukaryota; kingdom Viridiplantae; phylum Streptophyta; class Magnoliopsida; order Solanales; family Solanaceae; genus Nicotiana; species Nicotiana undulata. The sequence continues at coordinate 14,152 of ML299777.1, read as the reverse complement.
ACGCGTTGTGGGCATACCGCACGGGGTACAAAACTCCTATTGGCACTTCTCCTTATCGATAAGTCTTTGGCAAGGCTTGTCATCTACCCGTAGAATTGGAGAAAAGCTATGTGGGCTTTAAAAAGGTTGAACTTGGATTGGGCTGAAGCTGCAAATTTGAGGTTAACACAACTCAATGAAATGAAGGAATTCCGGTTCCATGCATATGAAAGCGCAGTTGTGTACAAAGAAAGGATGAAGTTTGTCCACGATAAAAAGATCTTGAAAAGGGAGTTTAGGTCGGGTGACTTGGTTTTGCTCTTCAACTCAAGGCTCAAATTGTTTCCGGGCAAGCTCAAATCAAAGTGGTCCGGTCCGTTCAAAGTGGTAGATGTCTCCCATTTTGGAGCTGTGGAATTGGAATCGGAGGATGGGCTCCGAACCTTCAAAGTCAATGGCCAGCGAGTCAAGCACTACTTGGGCACAGATGGAGAAAAACATGTGGTGGAACAATTGTCTCTCCAAGATGGTCCATGCCCGACTAATGAGTGAACATTAAGAAAGGCCAACTTCGTCGTGCCGCGACGTTAAATCAAGCGCTTCATGGGAGGCAACCCATGTGTGGCAACATCCCTTTTGTCCTTTACATTTTAATTTTTTTAAATAGATGTATTTGATCAATTTAAAGTGTGTTTTAGAGTGCAGGTAGTTCAAAAGATCACAAAACAAGGTAAAATTGCGAGTAAAAGGGAAGAAATGAACTCCAGGGAAGTCTGCGACACATATGTGATCGCATTTTAACTATGCGGACCGCATTGTGGTCGCAGACCTGGACAGTTAGTTTGGCCAAAAATGGAGGCTGGAATGCGGTGAGTATGTGCACTATGCGGACCTCATTTTAATTATGCGAGCGCATAGTGCATCGCATTGTATACGATGAGTTACCTGAGTAACAAGCCATCGCATAACGAGTATGCGATAGCATACCATGTTCTGCGGTCACTTACATGCCGCAGAGTCTCCAGGTACGTACCCTTACCCCCTTTCGCATAACCCATCATCAACACCCCACTAACACACACTTTCCACTAAAACAAAAACAAAAGAAAAAGAAAAAGAAAAAGAGAAACGGCTAGTTTGAAATCGAATGAATTAGCAAGGACGACATCTATGGATTCACCTATTGATTGTTGTTTCTCTTTCATCCTCTTCTGGTACGTTTCCCTCTTCTGATCTCAATTCCTCTTAATTTCTTTTTAGTTTAGGTTCAACTTTGTTGTATTTGTTTCTTTTGATTTTTGCTCATTTTTTCCATTTCGTCCCTGTGTGTATCTGCTTGTAATGGGGGGGAATTCGTGAAAACTCTGTTAGGTTCGGCTTGTTGGGTCATAAAATTAGGGTTTCCATTGTTGTGATAAGGGAAACTGTGAAAACAATGGTCTCTGCGGGCCGCATAGTAGTTTTGCTGTCCGCATTCTTGTCTCATAAGAAGCCCTAGGCAATGTGAGGAAGATGACACAATGCGGTAGCTCTGCGATCACATAGTTGATATGCGGACCGCAGAGTCGTCGCATACTTCAACAGTTTAGTACCTAAGTTGACATGTTGTTTGCGGCAGTTCTGCGATCGCAAGTCCATCTTTGCGGTGGGTTTTCCGATCGCATAGTATGAGAGCTTTTTCATGTGCACACCTTTGCGATGGTTATGCAAACAGCATAATGGATATGTGATTGCATAAACGATCGCACAACTAAATCCTCCCAACAGACATAATGTTTGCGACAGGTTTGCGGTCCGCGTAGTGGTTATGCGACCGCATAACCTGCCGCATACTTGACATTCTGTGTAAATTTTTCTCTTTTCTCTTTCTGATGTCTGCTATGTCGCTCACACTTTGCTTCTTTGCATATATGCCTCGCCAAAAACATAGTTCTGCTCCTAAGAAAAGGGCTTCCTCCGGTCATCAAGAACAACGAGCCAAGCGCTCACGACCGGAATCATCCCGATCTTCTGATACACATCCCTCCCAGTTTGATGAGGAGAGGACTTTTCCAGAAATTGATCTACAGGCTGAGGCAAGACGAAAACAAGGAGAAGATTTCAAACTCCGCTTTGAGCTCACTGGTTCTAGATCTCTGTATAAGGAAGGGCTCACAAAACGGAAAATCCTTACCGAGAAGCAATTGAGTCTGAATGGTCTACGGGAGCAGTATCCCCACATTTTAGAAAACATCAAAAATAGAAAATGGGAGTGCTTCACTAAGTTGCCTGAGGAATTTAATGAAACATTGGTGCAGGAGTTCTATGCATCCTATGAGGCCTCCAGAACAGCTCACCACAAGCGCAACAAAAGATTCTGCGAGACTGTCCTAGTTCGGGGGAAACAGGTACTCTGTGATAGAGAGGCAATTAATGATCATTATTTCTCAGCCAAGTGCCTGAGTACAGCTGAGTATGAGGACAAATTGGCCAACAAAGATGGTGAGCGAGCTTGGGTTGCATCAGTGATTGCCAAGGGTACCCCCAGCCTGGATTGACCCTCTACACAAAATATACAAGGAGGATCTCACACGAGAGGGTCCATATGGCTCAGTTTTGTCACTTCCCGCTTGATCCCAACCCGGAATGAAACAAATATAAGTATTGAGAAAGTTATTCTCATTGCTTGCATTATGACCGGGATCACGATCGATGTGAGTGACATCATCTTCAGAGAGATAAGGATCAGGGCATGCTTGACCAAATCACTCCCGTTCCCATGCTTGATCACAACCATCTGTAAGGTTGTGGACGTTCCTACAATGCCACACTCTAACAAGAAGGGAAAAGCGGAGAAGGATATCGACATCACGCGCATTAGTGATGCGGTTATACAGGTAGATGTTGTCCCTCGGGAGATTCAGATATAGATTCCCACTAAGACAGACGTCTCACACTCTCAGACTCCCATTGCACCTCAGACCACATGGGCACCCTCTGATATGCCACAGCTTGCTTATCAAGCTACCACTACCCAGCCTCCTGCTTCACTGCCAGTCCTTTCGAAGCTCGGTCTCCTAGCTCAGCACACTAACGCTAAGGTAGACCAGCTTCTGAAGGACCTCCCTATGCTCATCAGGCAGGCCCTGACCCCCATTCAGTCATCAGTAACGGTCCTACAGCAGCAACACATATCTTATGAGGGTCGCCTGAAGGGACGTGAGGTGAGGATTGAGAAGATAGAGCGAGGTGAGGTTGGAGACTTGCCACAGCTCCGCACTGATGTGGCTTCACTTAAGACTGAGCTCCACAAGCTGCAACATCTGGAGTTTGATCTATCCTCATTCATTCCCAAGGAAGGAGAGCAGGGAGCGGGCATGTCTGAGACTGGACTAGGTCTTGATTTCTCGACTCTGATGACAGCCCCGACATCCCAGACTGTCGAAGCCTCCAGGCCTCCACCTCCCCCTGGTACAGTTGACATCCCTTCTGGGGAAGATTCTGGACATTCCGCAGCGTCCGAAGGTGGGGAGACGGACGAGGCAGAGACTGATGAGTCATGGTCCGACGATGATGAGGGTCATCAGGAGAAGGGCAAGCAGGTTGTCGTCACTACAACTGTGGAGGAAGAAGAAGAAGCTAATGTGCGGCTGGCAATAGAGCGTTCACTAGCTGGCAGATCTACTCAGGCCACATCATCGAACATTCCGCCATCAGCAGGCGAGGCCAGCAGCTCTCAGGCCCCACCTTCAGTTTCCGGACACTTGGAGACTCCTCTACCACTAGCAGTAGTCATCCCTCCAGCTAAGTCTTCAGCAGCTCCACCACCATCAACAGTCACTCTGTAGGCTACTACTGGTGACCCCGCTGTCACTCAGTAGGCTACCGACTCCCATATCACTTAGTGCGCCTTAGGGAGACCCTAAACTATGTCTTACATTCTCATGCATTGAGGACAATGCATACTTTTTAGTTGGGGGTGGGATAGCCTTGTACTAACTGTTTACTATCTTTCTTTTTGAAATCAGTGAACTATTGTACATGTTTTTGTGTTAGGAAAATCTTCGGAGTTATTGATAAACTTGTGTACATATTTGTGTTGTTTATCGTTAACTTATGTGTAGTTGTACATTTGTTATCTTTGTACATACATAAAAAAACTAAAAAAAAACAAGTACATAGTTGTATGCATATTTATCCCTAGTAATTAGCAATGAATTCCCCTTGGTTTTTCTTCGTCGGGTTTCTTTTCCAAGGGTGTAATAGTAGAAACATGGCAGTAGGATGAAACGTGTTGACCGACTTGGTGTAATTGTCTAGTCTCAAGCATGTGTGTTTGTAAATAACTGTTACCTTCCGTTAATATAAAAAAATGTATCTTGTGTTATATAGGAAGTCAACTATGTGAACCTGAGGCTCGCTTTTTGACTTTATGCTTACATAGAATTATACATGTAAATATGATGAAAAGCTTCGAGTTGCCAAGTATTGACTTGAGGGCTAAAACTATGTTGAGTCAAACAGTTCGTGTGCCGTGTGTGTTAGCTTTTGTATAAATAATTCTTTTGTTTACTTCTGTCGTTTAGTACTTGCCCGGTTGGTTTTTCGATGCTAATGATAAGTACTTCTGGTTGGAGAAAAGACCTTAGGCAGTCTTTGTGATAGTGGAAAACCCAGCTAGCCTTTCAAGCTACCCAATGTATACATGTTATCACTAGTTACCCCATTTGAGCCTTTAACCTTTTTGTTGGTCACCTTATTACAAACCTTTCCCCTTTTTGTAAAATAATTCTCTCTTTTGAACCCGTCCCTCCTTGAACATTGAGAATGAGGTTAAAATCCTAAGTTGGGGGTGTGGTTTCAAGTTGGAAATGGATAAGGTTGTACATTGAGTGTAGGAACCCATACCTCAAAGTATTCACATGAAATTATTCAAGGGCATTAAGAAAGAAAAATGTGAGTAGTGTTCAAGGAGGGTCACTTGTACCCAAATATTTATCCAACCCTCTCCTAAGCCTACATTACAAGCTTAAAAAGCCCTTATGGGATCTCCAACAGAATGTTCTTAAAGAGGCGACGATTTAAAATAAGGGCAAGATTTTGGTACGATGTGTCGTAACACTTGAAACTCTTTGTGAGAGTGAGTGTCCTTGTAAATATGTCCCTTTTTGCTGTAAATTGTAAATATTGTGAGTTGGGACCTTCTTTCTGGTAAGGGCACATGAACTGTGAAGTTTGACAGAAGTTGAGTTCCCGAAGTCGGATGCAAGTGCACTCAGTTGAGAGTAACATTTTGTCAAATTGGTCGAGGCTCAAAGTTCACAAGTTGATTAGTCTATTTGTAAACAACGATGATTTTTCATGAAGGGTAAATAAACGAAAGTGCATGCTTGTGGTACTGACAATTAACAACGTCCATGGTCATTATTGTTTCCTGTCTTTTAGTTGATGTCTAGATTAGGATAGAGTCGTTCTAGTTTCTTGAGGACAAGCAAGAGTTTAAGTTGGGGGTGTTGATGTGACGGAGAATTTCGGCACATTTAATACCCAATTGCCTAGATTATGGCTTGTTTTAAGAGCAAGTATCTTTTATACTTACGTAATTTTAATGTTTTGCAGTGTATGAGGTTGGAAGACTCAAGAACAGATAAATGAAATCAAAAAGCCGAAAAAGGACAGGAAAAGTGGAAAATGCGGCCGCATAAGTGAATCTGCGGACCGCATATCAAACATGCGGTCCGCATAATTGACAAGGGAATCGCAGAGTCCAATAGTCTATTTGACAAATCTCAAGTGAAAGAATGCGGTCCATTATGCGATCGCATAACAGGTTTGCGAGCCGCATAATGGACCGCAAACCTCCTGAGCCAAATGCCTAGATAAGAAATGCGACGATATTTTGCGATCGCATAACAGGTTTGCGAGCCGCATAATGGACCGCAAACCTCCTGAGCCAAATGCCTAGATAAGAAATGCGACGATATTTTGCGATCGCATAACAACAATGCGGACTGCATAACAAGAATGCGATGATAACCTGGGAATTAGGGTTCAAATCTGCGGTGGCTTTGTTAAGAATGCGAACCGCATATCTATTATGCGACAGATATGCGGTCGCATAGCTGACCTGGAAGGGTAATTTTGTCTTTTTTTTACCCTGAGTTTTAGCCCGCTATAAATAGATTTATTGGGATTTTGTGGGTCATTCTTGTCTGGTTTTTGAGCTACAATATACACTTTGAATATTCCTCTCTTTTGGAAGCTTTAAAAGTGAAGATTCTTGTATTTTGTAAGCTTTATGACATTTATTACTCTCATCTTTTTGCCTTTAAGCATGAGTAGCTAACTTTAAATACTAAGGTTGTGGACCCTAAATGGGTGTTATGTTAATGAGTGTTTAACATTGAATATATATATATATATAATGGTTGATTGATATTTATTTACTTCTCATTCTTCATTTATTGTTGGTGGTTGCAAACATTAACAAGTGCCATTAAATTATTTCTTTACTTGGAAAAGTGAGTTAGGATTGGTTGGAGTAAATATCAAAGACTCAAGGCTTTAAATCTTGTTTAATAGAATCACTTAGGAATAAATGAGTTTTATTTGGCATGAATTGATTACTCTTCATAGCAACTCTTTTATATATGGAAAAATCATAAAGAGAAAATACAACCCTAACTATTGGAAAATATTGGGTAGTCAATTAGAAATCATTTGCATATCTAAAGGACCTTCCATTAGACATATATCATATTAACACCTATTAGCATTACACTTCATTGAAGGGGACACAACCTTGGTTTAGTTAATCATATTAATTACAACTTTAATTAATCATACTTTTCACTATTCCAATCAAATTATCACAAAATCAATTCCCATTTTCTTGTTACATTAACGGAGTAGAAATACGATTTAAGTTGAGATTCACCCTACCAATGTAATCTTTTCACGCCTATTCCCTGTGGGATTCGACTCCAACCTTGTTGGGTTATTATATTTGACATCGACCGCTTTACACTATTTTAAAGTGTAAATTTGAGCGTATCAATTTGCAAGCCATTTCCTCAAAATTATGTCACTTGGGTTCTTCATGGGGAAATAAATATGTTGCAGAATTCTCGGAATGTAGAGGTCACTCAAGATGCACCACCTCCTGAAATCATATAGAATTGCTTATTAATGAAGCATTTCGCGGAATAAGGCATGAGGGCGTTGATGTAGATCCATCACAAGTAGTGGAAGAAAAAGAAATATTAAATGATATTCCCGCTTTAAATAATAAAGACTTGTTTTACCTTTTCTAGTTACTAAATTATAATGACCCGGTCTGTCGTTCCGTAGAATTCGCATTGTTATTCCTGTTTCTGCATGGTTATGCATTGTTTAGTTGTTTATGATGTGTTGGAGTCGGGCGGTTCGGGTTCAGAGTGGTTGTAATGAGAATCCAGACACTAAGTCTCTTAAAGTAGCCTTGTAGTTGAAAAAGTCAACTGGGAGTTGACTTCTTGGTAAACGATCTCGGAATGCATATTTCATGGCTCGGGTAGCCTCGTTAGGTGATTTGGGACTTAGGAGTGTGTTCGGAATGTAGTTTTGAGGTCCGGTGTAGATTTAGGCTCGAATTGGCGAAAGTTAGTTTTTGGCGATTTTCGGTTGGCTGTGGAAAATAGGCTATCGGGGTCGGAATTGAATTCCGGAAGTTGGAGCAGGTCTGTAATGTCTTTTTGGACGTGTGTGCAGAATTTCAGTCAATCGGAGATGTTTTGGATGGTTTCGGCATCATTGGTGGAATTTAGAAATTTCAAAGTTCATAGGCTTGAATTCGACGTGATTTTGGTGTTTTTGCGTTGTTGTTGGTGTTTCGAAGGCTCGACTAAGTTTGAATGAGGTTATGGGATGTGTTGGTATGTTTGGTTGGGGTTCCGAGGGCCTCTGGATGGTTTTGAGTGATCAACCGGAAGTTTGGAAGTTATTTTTGCTGCTGTCATTTCCGCACCTGCAGATATTGGACCGTAGGTGCAAGCCACAGAAGCGACAGGGGGATCGCATGTGCGTTATGAGGCCATCAGGGGAAAAACCGCAGGTGCGATTTATTAGGCGCATCTGCGGGACCGCAGGTGCGGCGCCTGGTCCGCATATGCGAGTTTGGCCACTTAATGAGAAACTGCAGGACTGCAGAAGCGGTCCGCAGGTGCGAGATGCCTGGGCAGAAAGTATATAAGTTGGACTTAGCGAATTTTTGTCATCTTTTCACCATTCTCATACGGGTTTGAAGCTCTTGAAAGGTTTTGAAAGGGGGAAATCGATAGTTCTTCATTGAGGTAAGGTTCTTGGACTCTAAACTCGTTTATATGTGATTAAAGGTATAATTAATGGTTAAAATTTGGGGGAAAACATTGCAAAATGGGTAATTAGGGCTTGAGATTAAAAGACCTTAAAATGGAAATTAGAGGGGTCATTTGAACTCCGATTTCAGTGTTCTTAGTATGTATAGACTCGTGGGAGGACGAGGATCCTTATGGTGTAAATTTTATCGAGTTCCGAGACGTGGGCTCGGGGAACGGTTTGGCCAATTTCAGGAATTGTGCCTAAATTTGATAGTTTTCGATTGGGTTTTGTTTCCCTAGCATATTTGATGTTGTAAATATGATTTTGATAGACTTTGAGCTTTTGGGAGCCGATTCGAGAGGCAAGAGTATTGCGGAGTAGCTTTTCGGGTTGGTTTGAGGTAAGTAATGACTTTAAATCTTGTCCTGAGGGTATGAAACCCCGAACTTAGCATCTTCTCACTGTTTTGGAGTGACACACACGCTGGATGACAAGTTTGTGGCGTGCACTGATTTGGGGATTTGGACTTGGTCCTTCCCGAGGCAACTATTGAGTTGCGGAATTACTTTTAAATCACATGATAAATCGTTTTTTTATACTATTGTTGTAATTGGGCTATATGTCATGTTTGGGGCCTTGTGCCGACCTGTTTAGACCCCTTGGGGGCTGTTTACTATTTTTCCTCACTGTGTTAACTTATGATTTACACTCTGTCATATTATGCTTAACTGGTTTCAAAACTCAGTATTATTTACACTATTTTGAGATATCAAATGTTATTATGGGTCGAGTACCCCGTTTTACTGATATCCCGAGTGGCTTTTGAGATGTTTTTGATTGAGTGAGGCCGGGGGCCTGATTGTGAGGATATGATATTGGATCGGGCTGCATGCCGCAACATGTTTCTGACTGAGTGAGGCCGAGGGCCTAATTGTGAGGACATGATATTGGATCGGGCTGCACGCCGCATCCTGTTTATGATAGGCCGAGTGCCTGAGAGTGATTTGATGCCATGATTTGGCTTGATTTTAGCGCTTGGGCTGTAGGATCCCCTCCGGAGTTTGTACACCCTCAGTGAGCGCAGGTACCTACTGAGTGCGAGTGTTGAGTGCTGAGTGACGAGTGATTGGGAGGTACGAGTGACAGTGAGGTTTCTCGAGGGGCTGATACTGAGTGATTGGGAGGCATGCTGAGTGACTGTTTCCGTGCGATGATTTGCCCGAGGGGCAGTTTATGATACTTATTTTTCCTGGGTAACCATTTATGATTCATTTCTTTTTTATACTCATATTTCTTGGGCATTGTTTCTTAAATCATTGGAAATCATATTTTATAAAGGATTTTACTGGAATCTGCTTTCAAAGCGTATTGACCAAAATATACACTGTTGGGACTAAAGATTTTACTTATTGTGATTCGATGATTTTGTCCTATGTATTTTATACTGTTCAGACTTGATTTATTTTCATTACTACTGAGTTGGCGTACTCATCATTACTCCCTGCACCACTGTGTGCAGATACAGGTGCCGGTTCAAGGCGTTAGCTTCTTTCCTCTATTTGTGGAGCCGGTGTTGGGATTTCGAGATAGCTGTTCAGTGTCAGCAACTTCTCTTTTTCCCTTTCTTGTTTTTGGTTTTAATTCCTCGCTTCAAGACTTGATGTATTATGACATTAGATTTTATTTCGTAAGAGAAGAATTGTAATTGTCTATGTAACAATTTTATTAGAACTCATTTGATAGTATTATTTTTTAGAAGAAAAATGTGTTTAGATTATTCTTATTATGTGTGTGGTCCAGTAAGACTAAACACATAACTAATACTATTTAATGAAGAACACATCTCGGTCATTGGATCTGCTACTTGATGGACGTACTAGATTATTTCATCATAAAAATAAAATTCTAGCATCATACGCTGGAGTTGGAACATTTAACAAATCACACTAGTAGTAACATCTCCTATTTCAACCACTTAAACCATCTTCATTAGATTTTTCTACCATTAAAGCACAAAGTCCTATTGCAGTATTGGCGCAAGCTTTTGAATAGCATATTTTCTCTATCGGTGCATGTTATCCCAACATGCGCCTACTATGGGTATGAGAGTACGTATTCCATCTCAAAAAGCTCTAATAACCAAGGAAGCGGCTGCATCACAGAGTAATGCTCAACGTGGACAAAAGGATAAAGCGCTGAGAGAGGAAACAAAGGGCGCTAAGCAACTAAGCCCTAATTTCACTGGAACAGAAGCGAAAAATCAAGAATATGAGAATCTTAAGAAAATTGAAGCAACACGACAATTGTCGCGACCCAAATATATAATCCGTCGTGATGGCGCCTATTGTTGAACTAGGCAAGCCGACATTCTCAATATGCTTTCAATATATAACAGAAATGAGATAAGGCAATTAAGTTAACCGGAGGTTTACACAACAACGGGGTAAAAACTCAAAACACAAGTGCAGAATAATAGCCCGACATAAGGGTGTCACCAAGTCATGAAATTCTCACAACTAGTCTAGAAACAGAGTCTACTACAGTCTGTGTTAAATGCCAATACAAGAGAGAAAATATGATAAGAAAGGAGAAACAAGGACTGCGGACGCCGGCAGCTACCTGATAAGTCTCCGATAATCAGCTCGCGCACGAACTCAGTGACCGTCGGAATCGTACACACCTGGATCTGCACATGAAGTGCATGGTGTAGCATAAGTACCACCAATTCAGCAAGTAACATAATTAAATAAGGAACTGAGAAGCAGTGGCGAGCTATGTAAATACAGTTCATTTTGGAAGTTTTCAGTAAAGAGTGAACATGCTTTCAAATCTGGCAGTTTAAGCAAATCAGTTCGAGCTCAAGTAAACCAGATATACGTCTTCTAGAAACTTCATAACAACAACAGATAACTACTAAGTGCAACAATAATTAAAAGCAAGTACAATCTCTCAAGGCATCGGTCACTCAACTCATCTCAACAAATCATACACTTGACTCTCAGCCCTCAATACTCACTCTCAATAGGTACATGCGCTCGCTGGGGGTGTACAGACTCCGGAGGGGCTCCTTTAGCCCAAGTGCTATAAATATAGCCATAAGGATTGTTGCGGTGTGCAACCCAATCCATATACCTCATGTCACGCCCCAAAACCAAGGGACACGACCGGCACTCGACCGGGTAGTCCCAGTCAAGCGGACCTGGATTCCTTTTTCCCTCCCACGTATTACCCCGAAGTTTTCGTTGTGCATTATTCAATTATAATTAAGACGCATTCTTACAATCTGAAATTAAACCATAGAAGTTTGTCGTCTCCAACAAGTGATACAATACTTACAATTATACAGAACACACAGTCTACTTTACGTGGTCTACAAATCATACTGCCAAAAATACATAAGTACATAACCCACACTTCCTGTACGACGGAGTTATACAATACTTGCCGGTAATAAGGCTCCGACTATACCTTACACAAGTACCAAAATAAAAATCCGGGAGGAAAGGTGGCATGAACCACACTGGGCCCCGAGAGGAGAGGGGCTCACCAAAACAACTGATAGGACGAAGAGGAGGCACTACTGTCGGTGTGCTGAAGTACCTGCTATAGAACCACCTACAATCATCACAAGAATGTAGCGCCCCCGGCAAAAGGGACGTCAGTACATTTGAATTGTACTGGTATGCATGAACAAACTTTACTCTAAGTAAACTCAATAATGCACAGGCAAGAGACAGACAGAGAGTCACACAATTACTGCTGCAAACATAGAAAGATATACAACGGAAGTTCCACAATTTCAGTTCTATCCTTGTCCCTCCTCACATCTCACCCTTATTTCTCCTGTTGCGGCGTGCAACCCGATCCCACCTGACAATTGTTTGGGCGCGCAACCTGATCCCACCTGGCAATTACAATCACACCCTTATCACTTCTCACATATCACCCTTATCTCCCCTGTTGCGGC
>ML299773.1:63023-105208 GCA_005239495.1 Nicotiana undulata | reverse complement strand
TTTCATGCATACTTCTGTGATATAGTCATTCCCCATTCATGTGGGGGATTGTTGGGATTTTAAAAGTAATTAGTGATATATTAATGCTTAAAATGGGTGAATGGGAAATGGAGGAGAAAATGAAATATTTGAGTAATATTTGACTTTCCCTCCTTAATTGTCCCACATAGGAAGAGGAAAAGACTTTTGATGGGTATATAAGCAATTGCTCTTATTCTAGCTAATAAAGAGTTGAGAAGAAAGCAAGCCTCGCGCCGTCGCCGCTCGCTCGGCTTCGGATTAGGATTAGGATTCGGATTCGGATTCAGATTCAGATTCGGTCAAATGATCGATCGAGAGATTATTTTTTGGACCAAATTTATTTGTTAATAGTAAATATTAACAGAAATGTTATTAAATATTTGTTTTAATAACAAAATATTAATATTAAAATAAATATTATTAATATTAAATCCATTTCAGTTATCCAGAATTTAGTTTTCTGTTTTGTAACAAAAAATTAACAACCCTTCAATTTTCCCTCTTTATTATTGAGTAAATAGCCAATTATGTCATGGCATTTACTTTATGGGCGTTTTTGCAAAAACAGCTATTCTGAAGAGTTGCACCTCTTCAGATTTCAGCCCAACTTTGTTTATAAATACAAGTCCATTCTCTCAGATTTTACATACTAATTTCTGAGTTCTCCTCCTTCTTTCTGCATACTTTCATCTTCAAAGAAAGCAAGTAAGTGTGATTTGCTACCGAACTTTGAGTTCGCTGAAGCACTGGGGTTTGAAGTACCACTACACCAGTGTGAAATTCGTTCTATCCTGGGAGGAAATAATCCATAACCTTGGGTACTAGAAGAGATTAAATTCCTTAAGGAAACACTGTGAATTCAGTAGGCTCGGATTAATTTTCCATTACATTTACATTTCTGTTTATGTTATTTTATTATTTCCAGAATTGTTTTACAAATATAGAATTCTAACAACGTTGTCACGTATAACTCACAGTCACTGTAATCCTATGTTTTTCATAGTTTTTTATAGTATAATAATAAAATATCGGCTTATGATCAATCCATAGATACCGATAGAGAATAAATAGGCGATCAAAACAAGCTACGTACTTTTTGGAGAATCATTAAAGATGTTATAACTTAGCTTAGGGTTACAATATCCTTACACATAATAATAATAAAATTAAAGGAAAAAACTTACAGATTATAAAGAGTAACAGGATATCCATCTGCTGGGATGGCTAGTAGGAAAAAAGGGTACAATATTTTTTCTGAAGGAACCTTAGATTTCCACCTAAAATTTTTAATTACATTATGAAGGAAAACAAGAATTAATAATCTTGCAAATTCTTTTCCAGGGCACATTCTATGTCCTCCACCAAAAGGAACAGATGTATAAGGAACTAGTTGTCCATTTCCTTCAAACATTGAAGGATCAAACTTGTTAGGGTTTGGAAAATATTCACCATTCTTCTGTGTTGCTCCAAAACTCAAATATATCTGCAAATTTTTGCAACATACTTATAAGCAAATAATAATAATATATTTAGTAGTTACTGATGAAGGGGAGCCTTGGCGTAACTGGTAAAGTTGATGCCATGTGACTAGGAGGTCACGAGTTCGAACCGTGGAAACAACCTCCTACAGAAATGCAGGGTAAGGCTGCGTACGATAGACCCTTGTGGTGTGACCGTTCCCTTGACCCCGCACATAGCGGGAGCTTAGTGCACCGTTGTTTTTTGAATTTTGTGAGTGATTTGAAGTGAAAATTTTGAAAAATAGCTTTCAACAATTTTTGAAATTTTCGAAATTTTTTGAAATTCATCTTCAAGTGAAACTTGAAATTTTCATGGCCAAACAATGATTCTGAAAAAAGGCAAAATGTTTGAGGAAAAGTGATTTTTTTTTATGGCCAAACGTGCTCTAAGGTTACTACACGGATGTAGTGTAACATTCTTTACAGTTTACTTTATCAATATTAAATCATTTGACTATGAGTTAACTTTTGGAGTTAAAATATGCGCATAGTTCATTTTGCTTAACATTTTGGAAGACTATCTATTTACATGAGAAAGTCAAAATCCAATTAATGACTTCCATAACTTTTAAAAGCCGACGAACCAAAAAGGTTTGTTACGTGGGACTTCCTAGAGCGAATTCGGATTTAGTCGGGTCCCAATGTGTATATTGAACACCGGGTGAGAAATCAAAAAAAAAAAAATCCCACTCAACATGAGATTTACCGTACGAATACGGATTTATTAGTCAGGCCCCGACATAGGTGTTGAACACCGAATGCAAAAAAAAAAAAGAAAAAATAATAATAATACCTTCCGTCCTTTTGGTATGACAAAGTCTTCATAAGTGATATCCTCTATGACTTCTCTGAAAATGCCTTGAACAACTGGTTTGTTTCTTAATACTTCATTAACAAAGCTCCAAGTTTTCCCCATTTTCTGAATATCATCCCAACACAGCACTTTCCTTGGCTTCATCTGCCTTGATATCTCATTTTGCTCTGTGTCATTTTAAGTTTCCCAATATTTTGCAAAAAAATTAGTTAAGTATGTAGCACATTTTGAGAATACTAGTGTGATATATATGAGGAGAATAGACTCTTTTAGTCACATAATTAGATAATATTGTCTCAGTGTGACCTATAGGTCACGATTCGAGCCGTGGAATCAACCACTAATGCTTGCACTTACATCACACCCCTTGGGTGCGACTCTTCACCTAACCCTGCGTAAACAAGGGATGCTTCATGAACCAGGCTGCCCTTATGGAAGTATTTTTTTTTAAGTTATCCCATAGATGACTTGTATATATTTACAAGCAATCAAAAGAATGGGCCTAGATAGAACTTCATTCTTAGAACCCTAAGTACTTTCGAATTAGTAATAGTGGCAAAACTAGGAATTTTTAAATTTGAAAGAAGTGGAAAAAAAATTCTCGACAAAAGATGTTCAATGTGTTATATACCTCTAAAACGTAATATTTTACCTATATACACAGTCCAAAAAAATTTCGACCACCTTCGTGACCACGTGGCTTCGGCACTGTGCTTAGAATAATAAAAATGTAATAAATTAAATTCAAAGAAAAAGTACCTTGTATTATTTAGCAAGAAAATATTTAAACAAAAAATTGATGATAATAGCAAGTGTAATTGCAAAAGAGAGGAGAAAAAGATCCATTTTTAAATAAATAATATGCAAGAATATTGTAAATAGGACATAACACTCTAAGTCTACCCCATATATATAAAGGATAATAGCATTCTTGGTCCCTCTGTTATAATAAATTTTAATTTCAGTCCTTATTAAATATAATTAACCTTCAATTAATAAAAATGAAAAAAAAAACAAGAAAAAGAAATTCAGCGTGTGGAAAGTTGATTGATATTCTTCATTTCTTGTTCTAAATTTGAATTTAAGGCTCCGGTCACATATGGATGTTAATATTTTTTATCTATAAAATATAAACTCTTTAATTTAACTTCTATATACTCAGGTATAATAATTTCTTTTTTTATATTTCAAATAAGTTAAAAGATAACAATCCATAGAAATTAAGATTAGCAACTTAAAAAATAAAGTAAATTACCTATATTCCTACAGCAACTTATTAAAATATGTATTATAAAAAAATATATTTAGCCAATATACATAAACTAAATCCCAATCCAAATTTGTACAACTTTTTCTCGTCTATATTTTCTAAATAATACATTCTTCAATTAGAATGGGAGCTTTGGAGGAGCGTTGAAGTTGTCTCCGTAAGATTTATAAGTCACAGATTCGATCTATACAATTAATCGCTGATTCATGCATCATAGTAGGTTGTCTGCATTATAACCTCTTAAGTTGTGATCCTTCCCTGAGCCTCACGTGACGCAGATATACCTCGTGCACCGAACACTTTTGCTTTTATATAATTTCTTCAACCAAGAACGTAGGAGGAGACATATTGTTGTCCAGTTAATAATACTTCCTCCGTCTCAAATTATTGTCGTAATTCTCTTTTACACGATACTTTTTACTGTTTTACCATTATTTATGTTTTAAGATATAATCTCTATTCATTTAATATTTACTCATAATTGAGGTATATGTAATCTTCAAGAACAATTAATATTAAACGTAATATAGAAAAAAATAATTAATTTAATTTTGATTTTCTAAAATAACAAATAATTTGAGACAATTATTTTACGACGGATAATTTTAGATAAAGGGAGTGTTATTTCCCCCCTTTTAAGTTTCAGCCAAATATTTTCATCAAACACTTCTAGAATAGTGAGTAAAATTTTCTCGAATATTTTGGTCTACATTCATATTTTACTTTGGAGTACCGTGTTGGTGAAGGCAAAAACTAAATATCGCGTTGTTGATACGTTAAATGGTAGTAGTAACTTGTTCATAGCCGGTTTGGTCAAGTTTTGTTTTTGGCCTAACGTCTTTTTTGGTTCAAGTGTTTTTGGCTAAAAATTGAGTTGTTTGGCCAAGTTTTAAGAAGGAAAAAAAGTACTTTTGAGGAGAAGTAGAAGCAGTTTTGAGAAGCAGAAAAATGTAGCTTCTCTCCACAAACACTTTTCTGAGAAATATTAAAAAAAAAAAAATACTTAGAAACAGTTTTCAAAAGTGTGGCCAAACATTATTTATTGCTCAAAAGTTCTTTCAAATTAATTAGCCAAAACACAAACTGATTCTCACCAAAAGTTTTAAAAAAACACTTCTCAAAATAAGCAGATTTTAGAAGTTTGGTGAAACATACTAGAATCTCGAGACTAGTTCATTTAGTCAATATTTGAGTCCCACGTGCTATTAATTATCTTTTGTTTCTAACTGTATAAAATTATACTATATTATATTAGGGATACTATATAATTACCCTATTGGGGTTGTACCAAATTTTCAATTACACCCCTTAAAAATACGGGTGTCCCGTGACCCCCCTTTATGTATTCAAAATATAAAAAGTTTCACCTTTTAAGATGATGTGACATAGAGAGTGATATACACTCTCTTGAGGAGAGTGAGAGACGAAAAATACAGGTTAATTTTTTTTCTTCTAAGTTTTCCTTTTCTTTTTCCTTATTCTCTCTTCTTCTTCACTTACTCCTCACCTGAAACAATGAAGTTTAATATGATAGAGCTCACTTCAATCTCAAAAATTAAAATTCTAAAAGATTAAACAATAATAACAAACTCTATCAGATTTTAAACCGACGAACAATGGTACTAAATTTGGGAGGGTTTCGCTCTAAGTCCAAAATTGCGGCTTCGAAATCGATTGGGTGTGGTCTAATCTTGCTGGAGACATAAATCGTAGTTGAATCCACAATTGGGGATTGGTTGGAACTGATTTGAGGCAGTTTTAGTCAGAAATTTCAAACTTATTTGTGGTGAAGACGAGGAACTAGGTTTCTTCGATTTTGCGATTATTTTGTTCACATTAATATCTGGGTGTTGATTCTCTGTTGTTGAGTTCGTAGTTCAGATTTGAGCTCCATTGTGAAGGTATTGACTGAGTTTTGGGGTGAGTATTGACTGAGTTTTGCGAAGTATGAGTCTTTAATGGGTTTATTTTGGGAAGAAGATAAGACGTGGAGAAGTGGGGTGGGTTTAATGGAGTTCTGCCGGTGAAAATCTCCGGCGAGGCTAAGCTCGTCGGAGAAGAAGGTCCAAGAACAAAGAAGCAAAAATATAAAAAGATAAAATTAAAATAATGATAAGAATAAAAATAATGAAAAAGAAATGACGTGGCACAAGCTGGTTGGTGCGTGTAATCCACTAATTTTTTTTTTAAACTGGTGGTTATCTCAAAAGGTGATATTTATTACAGTTCAAATAAAATTAGGGAGGACACAAGACACCCGTATTTTTAAGGGGTGCAACTGAAAATTTGATACAACCCCAATGGAATAATTATGTATTATCCCTTTATATTATTTGTCTTTTAATTTTTTTACATAATCTTTAAAGAAAAACTTAATTTTGATGATAAAAGTAATTGTCAAAAATACGCTATATATCTTCTTAAACATTTTACTTAGTATTTTTTGGTAATTAAATTGTTGTTACCAACTAGTAATATTTACAACTCAAAAGAGAAACAGAATAAGCAGGCAAAAACTTATCAACGTCACCCCTACAAGCACAGAAGTGAATCTATATTTGCCAAAGAATATTGAATACTCTTTGCCGAAAATTGTATAAGATAAAATTACTTCTATTTTTATTGATAAAAAATAGACTTAAACACCTTGTATAGCACTCTTGCAAAGCGTGAATTACTGATTTTTCTATCTTTTCTCGATTTTTTTTTTAATTGTTTTTTTGAAATTAGTGTTTGGCTATAAAATTTTTAATTTTCACTTGAAGATAAATTTTGAAATTTTTGAAAATTTGTAAAACTCCGAAAAGGTATTTTTTAAAATTTTCACTCAGATCACTCACAAAACTTCAAAAACAATCCAAAATTATATTCATATGTCCAAATACAACTCTAATTTTCAAATATTATTTTTACTTAAAAAAAATCACTTTTTTTTTCTTTGAATTTTACAATTCTTATGAAACGCCCACTTAAGCTAGTTTAGGCTTCAAGCGTCGTCAATAAGATTGACTTGAATAGCCAATCCGACAAAATATTATACATTCTGAAAGGCAATACTGTAAAGGGTGGGCTAAAGAATTGTAGGTTTGCATATAGATATTTACAACACGCTGTGGAAGAAAATAGTAATTTTAGAAAATACTTTTCGTGTTTAAAATTTATTTACAGGTCAAAGATAGAATCTAAGACGTAGTTGGGAAAAAAAGTCTTATTTCAAAAATAAATTTCATAGTACAAAGACACTATGCGTATCCACAATGAGACTGATTCGTGCTATCAACTCTTTACTAAATGAAACCTACGAATAAACTGAATGAAAATATTGTGTTAAATTTTTCTGAAAAATTACAACTCAAAGTAGAAGAACAAGAAACTTTTTTCTTGTAATGGTATTTTTTCTTCTGGCTTTGTACTACACTCTTACTTTCACAAAGTGATTTTCTTCTTAAGAATTACCACGGTAAATTTTCTCCAGCGCCCTTAACATCACATATAAGTATATTTTTTTATTTAATTGACTTAGAGTAAAATTTTAATTTCAAAATAAACTTCGTGGATATTTGTGTGGCTGCCGAATTTTATGGACTTACCATGAAGTCCAATTTCCTATTAAAAATATGAAGATAGGAACCTATGGAATGGATTTGAAATTGTCAAACGCGTCCTCTGTGGACGTTCATGTTAAGTCCAATTCTAGATTGGATTTTTTTGCCAACAAGTCCATTTATGGACTTTCATCTCCAATTCTAAATTGCTAAGAATAAATTAATATAATATAAAGAACTTTTCTATAAATCAATATTAATTGGTAATATATATATATATATATATATATATATATATATATATTTCAACCAAGAGAAATAATTTAATTTTATATTCTAAATAGAAAACTTTAATTGGTTCACAATATTAATTTTATCCTTTGTACTAGCAAAGAATATAATAATATTTTAGTTTGACTAATAACTAAATGTATTTGACTAATCAAATCCTTTAATTTAATTATCAAAATAATAAGTAATTAATTCTCTAGCAAAGATCAGAACACTTTAGTGTGCTTCCCCATAGGTTCAATACTAAGCCAGTAGTAAATTAGTCACATCAATATACTGATCAAGGGCGGCGTCTAGCAACATTCCTTAACGATCGGATAAAATAAAGTATATAATTTACTCTCAAGAACCCGTAGAAAAATAATATACTTCGTGTTTTCAGTCAAAGTGAGGCAGCTGTAGACGCGTAATTTTTGACCCTCCCCGAGGTATTATACTTTTTAGCGTTTAAGTATTTTGTTTTGGCCTAATATCTCTTTTACTTCATTTTTATCACAAAAATAAAAATTAATTTTTTTTTTTTTTATCTTTAGTCTAAGGTCAATTAATTACAAAAAAACACTTAGTCTCTAAAAGTAGCTTTAGAGTGGAAAAAGTCAATCAAGAGTTGACTTAATTGTAAACGACCTCGGAATGCGTATTTTATGGCTCGGATAGCTTCGTTAGGTGATTTGGTACTTAAGAGTGTGTCCGGAATATTTTTGTGATGTCCGGTGTAGAATTAGGCTTGAATTAGCGAAAGTTAATTTTTGGCGATTTTCGGTCGGCAGTGAAAAATAGGCTATCGGGGTCGGAATGGAATTTCGAAAGTGGGAATAGGTTCGTAATCTCATTTTGGATATGTCTGCAAAATTTCAGGTCAATTGGAGGTGGTTTGGATGGTTTCAACATCGTTGGTGGAATTTAGGAATTTCAAAGCTCACAGGCTTGAATTTGATGTGATTTTGGTGTTTTGATATTATTTTGGGTGTTCCGAGAGTGCAACTAAGTTTGAATGATCATTTAGGATGTGTTGGTATATTTGGTTGGGGTCCCGAGGGGCTCGGGATAAATTTCGGATGATTAACGGGAAGTTCGAAGTTGAAAATTTGCAGCAAACAACTGCTGATATTTTTCTACTGTGATTTCCGCACCTGCAAGTGGGGAACCGCAGGTGCGGCTCGCAGAAGTGGACAGGATCTCCGCAGGTGCGGATCTTGGTTAACTCAGGGGAAAGTCGCAGATGCGGGAGTGAGGACCGCACCTGCGAAGTCGCAGGTGCGGGAAAGGAGGCGCATGTGCGGTTTGGTTTGGTCCGGTTAATGAAATTCCGCAGGTGCGGTGGATTTGAACGCAAGAGCGGACCGCAGGTGCGAGATTATGACCGCAGGTGCGAAAAGCCTAGGCAGAAAAGTATAAAAAGGAGACTTCATGATTTTTAACCCTCTTTTCACCATTGTTGTGCGGGTTCCGAGCTTTTTGAGGATTTTTGAAGAGGGAAACGTTTGTGCATCATTGAGCTAAGCTTTTTGGAATTAATAACTCGATTGTATGTGATAAAGAACTAAATTGGCATTGTTTAATTGGAAAAAATTAGTAGGAAAAGATGAAGTTAGGGCTTGAGATTACGAGACTTTTTAGGGATGATTTGAGGGTTCAAACGGACTCCGATTTCAGAGTTATTTATATGTACGGACTCGTGAAATGACGAAGATCATTTTGGTAAAGTTTGTCAAGTTCCGAGTTGCGGGCCCGAGGGTCGGGTTTTGGCTAATTTCGGATTTTGTGCTAAAACTGATATTTTTCAATTGGAATTCATTCCCTTAGCATAATTTGATGAGAAAAATCTGAACTTGATAGATTTGGAGCACTCAGAAGTTGATTCGAGGGGCAAACGCGTTGCGGAGTAGCGTTTCGGGCTAGTTTGAGGTAAATAATATCTTTAAATCCTGTCCTGAGGGTATGAAACCCCGAACTTTACATCCTTTCACGGATTTGGAGTAACGCACACACTGGATGACGAGTGTGGGGCGTGCACGAACTGGAAATCTGGAAACAAATGTTCCTTTTTAGGCAACTATTGAGTTTCTAAACTGTTTTTAAAGCATATGTTTATTAGTATTACTATGTTTTGTTATACTTGGGCTGTAAGCCATGTTTGGGGCCTAGTGCCGATTTGTTTAACCCCTTGGGGTCTATTTTACTGATATTCCTCACCTTGAAACTAGGATTTTACACTCAGTCCTTCTTGTGAAATTGTTGACACTCCTATTTGATATATTACTATTTCTTGAAATGAAATACGGTTTTGGACCGAGAACCCCGTTTTATTTATGGCCCAAGTGGCATGATGAGAGTGTCTGATTGAGTGCGGCCTAGGGCCAATGTTGTGAGGATGTTATGATATGAGAGAGGCCGAGTGCCTGAGAGTGATTGATGTCATGATTTGGCTTGTTTATAGCGCTTGGGCTGTAGGAGCCCCTCCGGAGTCTGTACAGACCTCCAGTGAGCGCATGTACCTACTGAGTGTGAGTGTCGAGTGATGAGTGATTGGGGGGCATGAGTGACAGTGAGGTTTCCCGAGGGGCTGATGCTGAGTGACTGTGAGGTGTTGAGTGACTATTACTGAGGGATGGTGAGGTGCTGAGGAAATATTTTTGAGTGATGATTATGCCCGAGGGGCAGTTTTATGATGATATTTTACTGAGTTTTGATTATGATTCGTTTCATCTTTCAAACTGATATTTTTGGGAGTTTTACTGAGAAATATTGGAAAATATACTTGTTTCAAAAGATTTTTGTGGAAATTGGTTTTCGAACTTATGTACACTTTATTGAGACTTGGCATTTTACTGTTTTGTGGATTGGTGTATTTGTTGCTATGTGTTTTTTATTCTTCAGACTGTGATTTATTTTCATTACTACTGAGTTGGCGTACTCATCATTACTCCCTGCACCTCTGTGTGCAGATCTAGGTACTGGTTCAGAGCAGTAGCTATCTGAGTTTCGTTCATCGTCAGCTTTGGCATTTCAAGGTAGCTGTCCAGCGTCCGCTTTTTCTCCATTTTTCTTCCCTTATTAGTACTAGTATTTATTTTTAGACATTGTTTATAATATTAGCAGAGTCAGTTTATTTCTTAGATACTCGTGATCGGTTGACTCCTGTCCTGAGGGCTTGGAAAGCGACGGAAGAAAAGTAAGAATTTTTAGACTGTTAGTTGTTATTATGCTTGCTTAAAGACTTAGAAGAATTTTTATTCTCAGTTTGCTGGTTATTATTGATTTTTGAGGAATTCTATTAAAATAAATGAGTAGTTATGTGATGGTTGGCTAGCCTAGTTCCACGTTAGGCACCATCACGACCTGTTAGGATTTGGGGTCGTGACAGTTATACAAATTAATCTTCAAAATAGTAATACTAAAGAATCAGAAATATATGATTGAACTAAAACATGCTCTTGTTAGTAAGTCACTTTCGGTTACCCTACTTGTTATAATTGATTATTACACTATTCGTCTCTCTCGATTACAAACAAGTGTAAAATTAATTATAACATAAAGAGATAGATGTTACTAAATAAATATTAACATATATCAATACTACAATTAACTATATTATTTCTTTCGCCTCTCTTGATTACAGAACTAATTAAAAGTTAATATGTAGTACAAGATAGATAGATGCTAAAAGCAGATAAAAGTTAAATAAAAAGCTTTAGCTCAAGCATGTGAATTTAAGGAATAATATATACTATTATATAGAAATATTAAAATTCGTCTTTTTTCCCAACACAAGAAAAATTACTCATACTGAAATTAGTACTAACAATGAATTATTGTCCATTAAATAAAAAAATAGAAATATTCAAGAAGAATAACTCCCCCTGTCTAATTAAAAGCGTGAACTAGAGTAACTTCATACACTGGAATTTATTTAAATACAACAACTAAATCACTTTTGTGATTTAAAGAAAAGATACCTGGATACTAGTGAAAGAAATAAAACAGAAAAGCTTATTAAGAATTTGGATTCATATTTCTAGCTCTAAGCTTTCTCTCCACTCCGATGCCTTCTTCTGATCGGGCAACATCTTCTTATATAGAAAATTTCATGACGACTTCTCGATTTGGTGCTAGATTTTCATGGTAAATCTAGATTTTGCATTTGCATATATGAGAATTCGAATTCTCGATTTGGTGCTAGATTTTCATGGCAAATCTAGATTTCGAATTTGCAGAGATAAGAATTCTATCATTCTAAATTTAGATTTCATCATCGCAAATCGAGACTTTGTGCATTATCGCGGTAGTAATGAATCATAGCTCGATTTTACACTTCTTTGCTGTATTTTTCTTGAATATTTGTGTTTCTTTTTTCATGTTGCACACAAAATTCCTTCTATAATTATTCCTGGGAAATAAAGTTAAAAATATAAAAGAAACATGATAATTTATAAGTTTTTATGAGAGAAATTATGTGGTTAATATCTGATAAATTGTACTTATCACCCATCATAGGAGTCGTATAGTTTGTTTGGCTAAAAATGCATTTTTTTTGTTGTCAAAAGTGATTTTCCAAAGTTAAAGATGTTTGTCCAAGTTTTTACAAGGAAAAAAGTGTTTTTGGGCAAAAACAGAAGTAATCTTCGAGTAGTAATAAAAGTAGCTTCTGAACAAAAGTATTTTTTAAAAAGGTACTTGTGACAAAAATACACTTAGAAGTAGTTTTTAAAAGTTTGACTAAAAAATAATTGTTACTCATAATTAATTTTAAATTAATTAACCAAACACCAACAATGTTTCTCCAAAAATACTTTTTCGAAAAGCACTCTTCAAAATAAGTTAATTTTAGAAGCTTGATCAAATAAGCTAGTAATGTCAAAGAGTGAAAACTAGAAAGGGACAAGCTAAAGCACACCTTATTACACAATTAATAAAACTGCTTATTAGGAGGTGATATTGGGTATATTTTTATATGTTTTGATATCAATTTACTCGCATTTTACCGCTTTTTGGTTATATTTGATATTAAACATGCTCAACAAAGTTCAATTATGAAATTTTATATTTATTTGGGTTTTAATGAATAATATAGGTATTGGAGATAAAAGTTGGAGAAAAAGTGCTGGAATTGGATAAAGTGAAATTGTCAAATAAAATATTGAGAAAAGGGAATTTGTTGGGAAGATTTTAATATAACTTAGCAAAAGGACAATGAAGACTAAAGAAAATGTATTAAAGTTAGGCAAAAGGCAGAAAGAAATTGGAAAGAATACACATTGACAATCAAAATTGGCGGTCCGATTTCGAGTCTATTTTGTCTTTTGTCATTTTCTTTTGGACTTAGTTATTTCGTCTAAGCTTATATTCTATACTAATAATTAATCATCAAATACAACTTTTACATAACTTTTGATCAAGGGAGAGCACATGGCCGTCAGAAAGGCCAAATCACGTTCTAGGGTTGTGATTCTCCCATGACTATTGTTATTTGAATATTGATTTTGATTTTTTGATTTATCTATTGGTTTATTTATTGAATCTTGCGTTTAATTATTTGATTGTTTGATCACCAATTAAATACTATCTACGAATCTAGAGTTGAACTCGAAAGTAGGAATTCTTGATTGCACATAGGATTGAGTAGAACAAGTTCTTGAACCAGGGCATCGGGGAATGGATTCGCGGTTAGGATAGACATATGGTAATACATAAATTACGATTGCATTCTTGTTGATTCTAAATCTATAGGCATAAACACATTAGGTTAGCTTGAATAGGCAAGTAAGAACTCGATAGATTCTTATGAGCAATATAATCCGATAACCAATAAACTAGCTAAATTAATGAGTCAATTTAATTGAAGAATACAATATGATTGTTAGATAACCCATAAACCTTGTCACGACCCAAAATCTAACCATGGTCGTGATGACGCCTATTGTGTTACTAGGCAAGTCTACTTCCCGAAATATTACTATTGATTGATTTTAAGAATTTAATAAAATAATATCAATATTTAAATTTCACATAAACTAAATCAACTCTAAATATAATTCATATAAACATACGGAAGCTACACCCAAACATCGGGGTGTCACTAAGTCACGAGCGTCTAAAACTATGAACTAAGATCTATAACTGTATAACTGTAACTACTATCCAAAGGAATAAATGATAAAAGGAGTAACAAGGTCCTGCGGACGCTAGCAGCTACCCTGCAGTCTCCAAATATAGCCGGCCTGAACTCAACGATCCCCGCGCTCTAACTCACCTGATATGCACATAAAGTGCAGGGTGTCGTATGAATACAACTAACTAAGTAGTAACAGAAATAACTAAGGAACTGAGTAGTAGTGACGAGCTAAGCAAAATAGTCTAATTATTTATTTTCACATTTTATAATAAATATGAATAAACAGGTAAATTTCATAACTCAGTAAATGCTACAAAGAAATTTAACAGATAAATGCAGCAACAACAAAAGTAAATGCAACCTCACAACAATGTCACTCCATCACTCATCACTCGCACTCAGCGCTCAACACTCAGCACTCTCAACACTCTGCGGTCACTGGGGGTGTGTACAGACTCCGAGGGGCTCCCAAAGCCCAAGCGCTAAGCACAGACAACTTACGTGCGTAATATCAATACCTGGATCCGCACGGTCAGCTCACGTGCTACGCGGACAACTCACCCGCTATGGTATCAATACCTGGACCCGCACGGTCAGCTCACGTGCTACGCGGACAGCTCACGCGCTATGGTATTAATATCCTCACAACCAGGTCCTCGACCTCACTCAATCATGTACCTCACTAGCCTCACCATCATCAACAAATAAGGGGACACAACCCACATCAGGTATCACAACATATCAACAAAATAATAGAGACTGGGGTAAACATGTACAATAATTTTTATGATTGAGTATAATTAATGCGAGCATGAATAAATTCTAAGCATGTTCTATAACACAAAGGCAGACAAGTTCAACAAGAAGTAAATACATAAACACAAATGGTGGCCATTAGACCTCACGGGACAGACCAAGTCTCAATCTCTCGAGGTATACACCCACACTCCCCTCACCTAGCATGGGTATCACCTCCAAATAGCCACACGATATCAAATTCTCCGGGTTTATACCCTCAAAGCCAGAGTTAAATATGGTACTTACCTTAACCGCGTAAAATCCTACTCTGCGATGCCCTCGTCTATGGACTCGATCTCCAAAAGCTCATAATCTAACCAAAATTAGAATACTACTATCAACATAGTATAAAGAATCGAATTCCATAATAAAAACTACATAAATATGCAAAAAATCCGAAATCGGCCAAAATTCGGACCCGAGCCCACGTCTCAAAACCAGTCAACAGTGATAGAATAATAATCCTCGTCCTCTCCCGAGTCTAACCATATAAAATTTGTCAAATTCGGACTCCGTTTGACCCCTCAATTCCTCACTTAAAACTCTAAAAAAACTCAAACCCTAACTCCCTCAATTTCACTTTGAAATCATCAATCAAATCCCAAAAACAAAGATAGATTCATGAAATATAATAGAAACCGAGTAGAGAACACTTACTCCAATCCCTATAGTGAAAATCGCCTAAATTCGAGCTCTACAACTCAAAATATGACCAAATGCACAAACCCTAATATTCTATATTTTTCTGCCAGTTATTCTGCCTCGTTTCTCGTGCCAAACGATCCTGAAACTCGCTTTTTATGCCTCCAATGAATTTCTTGTGAACTTCTAGTCAAGTTAGGCTTTTGAATCACTCAATTTGACCTTATAATGAATGAGATATGTAGATTTTAATATTTGCAAATAGTGCAGATTTTTAAATATGCCGGCAGTAGCAATTTCGTAATTAATCTGAAAAATCTGGTGACCTTAGTAAAATAACTATAAAACCTGCATACGATGTCCAAATTCAACGATTCTTTTTGCTACGAGTCCGTAATTAAGATATGGATCTAATGCTTCAATCACAACATAAATCATAGCTTATTTTCTTAATGTGGTACCGACATNATTTTTACTTTTAAGAGAGGTAAGCTCAAGAAAAGATCCTCGGAAAAATGACACTATATAGTCGCTCTCAAAATAATATATATATATATATATATATATATTATTTTGAGAGCGACTATATAGTGTCATTTTTCCGAGGATCTTTTCTTGAGCTTACCTCTCTTAAAAGTAAAAATAGCACGGGCTAGCCAGTTTTCGGACTGATCATTCAAAAATAGTTAGTGTTTGCAGAGTCATTGAAAAATAACCATTATTTTACTTTAACACAGAAAGTTCCATCATAATATGCTGGAGATCCATGCACTTGTGTATGAACTACCAACATATTATGCTTGAACTTCAACACGCAAAAAGTTCCAGCATAATATATTGGAGAATGAAGCACCTGTGTATGAACTTTCAGCATATTATGCTGGACTGGTATTTATACTGGAACTCCAATATATTATGCTGGAAGTCTAGTATATTATACTGGAACTCCAGTATATTGCTGGATTATTTTTCGGGTTTTGAAAAGTGTTCGTTATCTTTACATGAAAAGTGGTTAAATTTCGATTACTTTTGAAATTGTGACTATTTTTTAATGACCACTTGTATATCTGTTTTTTTTTAATTAGGAATTAACCCAAATAGCCACTCACCTAACCGCTTAAATTAAAAATAGCCGATGGAGGTATAATGTATGCATAATTTATGTATCATATATGTATATATATGTATAATAAATGTATAATCTATGCATATGGCTAAAAAAGGTAAACAATGAATATGACCAGTTATTTGTGTAAAGATCCTTTTTTAATTTCTCGGCCCATTAACTTGTTGATATGGTTGGGAAATTTAAGCCCAACCATTGGCGCACATTGGCCCAATATTATCTGTCCTTGTCCAATGTTCTTGAACATCTATATATTAAGAGAAATTAAAACTGTGAAATTAAATACTAGGAAATATTTCGGGAAAAATATAGCCTAAGTTTCAGAAGGAAAATGATATATCTTCTGCAAATTTAGCTTTAAATACAGCTCATTTTTTTTCCTATCGTATTTGAAATGTTAAAGCGTAGTACAAACTTAAGTTGGATTCCATTTAATGTAAATCTCATATCTTTAGTGTCCCAGCATAATGCATCTCGTTTTCCCTCTCTACTTTAATCAATTATTTGCACTATTTTCTCTAGGTTTACGTAGATTCTAAGAGTTTGCAGGTCTTCCGAGATAACTTCATTTCATGCACTGCTAAAAAGATTGAAATTAGTGATGAACTTCATCGTTTATATGTCGTTAAATCGCTCGTAGCTAACAAGATATTTTGATAATTTATCGCTAATTCGTTGCTATGTAGGATTGTTGATAAATTTTACGGTTTAGCTACAGAATTTGTCGCTAATTTCTATTTATTAGTAGTGATGCAATTTCAGGTTTATCTCGTCCTCTTTTAACGTACATTCACTCGATATAATTTTACACCTACAAAGCGGTGCATCGGCGCAGGACATATGACCAAACCATCTCAAACGATCTTCTCTCGTTCTATGTGTAATACTTGCACTTGATGTGGCCATTTCTAATTTCATCTAATATTGTGTAGCTACATATCAATTTTAAGATATGCATCTTAGCAGAGGTGAATGTAGCTCCCAAACTACGGGTTCAAGTGATCAACTGAATTCAGAATTTTAATATGTGACACAAACACAATATATATTAAATTCTCAACCCTTAATTTTTAATATGCAATAGGTGTAGTGGTAAAAACATAAAGTTTAAACTCATCAAATTAAAATTCTGAATCCGTCGTATGTATCTGAGGCTCAGCATCACTCATATGAACAGAGGCGGATGCAGACTTTAACAAGAGGGTCACGGGCAACCGGTAACTTCCGCAAAAACTTTGTATATACTTAAAAATATCTTCAATAAATAATTAAATATTAGCGTAGACCCCCATATCAATCTTTATGAGCAATGATAATTTATATTGAATGTCCTGATGACCCTACGATCACTAAATTCTGGGTCATATGTATACAAAAAATCTAATCGATTAATGCGTTATGAGTTATGACACGAAAGGAATAAGATTCTATATCATTCAAAGGGAACAATAAATCTATTTAAATTTTTCGAGATATTAATTATACGGTATTTCCTAAGTAAGATACGATAGCAGACGAATATGATTTCAGCACTATAACTTAATTATTGTTATGAAACAATAAAAGAAGAAGAACAATAATGCAGAGAAAGAGAGAGGGAATTCTATTGAATATTGGGATGAATTATAATGGAATAGGATCTCTCTATTTATAGGGAAAGAATGACTTAGTCACTAAGTAAAATTCCTAAGATCTCTCTAAAATATAAATATTCACCTTAAATAAAACTCTATTTATAACACTCCCCATGAATCTCTATTCAACAGATAATGTGCCTCGTTAAAATCTTAACTAAAATAAAATCCAATGGGAAAAAAATTCTTCAAAAGAAAAAAGAGTACACATATCTAACAATACGCTTTTGGTTGCCTCATTAAAAACCTTGCAAGGAAAACCCAGTGGGACAAAACTTTGTAAGGGAAAAAGATTACAACGCGTATTAACTCCCCCTGATGATAGCATCAATTCACATCCTTGAGCCTTCGCATACCAATCTTGTGCACTAACTTCTTGAAGGTTGACATCAACACAGATTTGATGAAATAAATAGTCATATTAACTCCAATGAATATGTTACACCGTGAAAATTCTCGCTATCATATTATCATACTTATAATTATAGAAAGATAGAAATGTGCACAAATTGTACTTAGGATGTAGTACTTCATGACCAAGAATTTTTTATGCTTTAAGCAATATAAATTCTTCATGGATTGTCATATAAGTTAAATCATATAAGCTATACAAATGGATTTTAGATGCATATAAATTTTTTATGTCATTCTAGACAAATAAGATATCAAAACTGATTGCACATATCATTGACTTTATACTTTCAAGAGTTTGAATTACATGTCCAAAATTATATGTTTTTCATATGAAACCAATTCTATTTGGATTGTTTCTCTTCCATTTGGCCAATATTTTTGTATTTGTAATAGACGGGCTTAAGATCCTCATCTATACTTAGCGTTATGAGAGATGTCGTCGACGAACATTTTATATCGGTTCCAATATTGTTTTTTTCATAAAGACATAACATAGAGATCTTTTCATTCATATTTTCAGGTACCCGAACCTCTCCTGAAATTTTATGAAGTATTATGTCATGTGATCTTCTAGATCACTTGCCCCCTTATTATGATCATTTTGATCATTTTCTCATATTCTTTATCAATAATATTATTTGAAGCTGATTTGTCTATACACTTTAACTGTACCATAGATTTTATCCTTCTAGGACTTATTCTAATAAGAGCATTTGCAGTGAGAATATATGTAACGACCCGTCCGGTCGTTTCGAGAGTTATAACCTCGTTTTCCCCATTTCTGCTTATTTATGTGTTGTTCAGTTGTGTTGAGTTGTATTGACTTGGTAGGTTTGGGTCCGGAGTAGTTTTGGAGTGAAATGAGACACTCAGTCTCTTAGTAGAAAGCTAAGTTAGAAAAGTCAACCGGAAGTTGACTTATGGGTAAACTAATTCGAATTTGGATTTTTTATGATTCAGTTAGCTTCGTGGGGGTAATTTTAGACTTAGGAGTGTGTCCGAAATATAATTTGGAAGTCTGTGGTAGAATTGGGCGTGAACTGGTGAAAGTTAGAAATTTTGTGATTTTGGTCAGCAGTGGAAAATTAGGTATCGGGGTCAGAATAAAATTCCGGAAGTTTGATTAGGTTCGTAGTGTCATTTGTGACGTGTGTGCAAAATTTGAGGTCATTTGGACGTGGTTTTATAGGTTTCGGCGTCGTTGGTGAATTTCAGAAGTTTAGAAGTTCTTAGGCTTGAATCCGAGGTTGATTTGGTGTTTTGGTGTTGTTTTGAGTGTTTAGGTGGTTCGACTAAGTTCGGGTAGTGATATATGACTTGTTAAAATTATTGGTCGAGGTCCCGAGGAGCTAGGGATGATTCCGGATGGCTAACGGGAAGTTTGGAGTTTGGAAAATGCAGTAGAAGGCTGCTGTTCTGGTGTGGCCGCACCTGCAATGTGGGGACCACATGTGAGATGATTGCAGGTACGGAGGGCCTATCGCAGATGCAGAAATGGAGGCTTGGGCACTTAGCGCAGGTGCGGAAATGTGTCCCACCTGCGAGCCCGTAGGTGCGATGGGGAAGTCGTAGGTGCAAAGCCTGGTCGAATAAGTGACAACCGCAGATTCACACCTGGGACCGCATGTGCGAGTCCAAAGGTGCGAGGAAGTGTCTGCAGGTGTGGAACCCCTGGGCAGAACCTATATAAACAACACTTCGCAAAATTTTGCCCTTTTCCCACCATTGTTAAATATGTTTTGAGCTTTGGGCAGTGTTTTTCAAAGGATAATCAAGAGGTATCACTAAGGTAAGTTACTTGGGTTTATTTACGCGTGTTTATGATGTTTTTCCACTGATTAGCCATGAAATTAGTAGGGGTTTAGGGTGAAATTGAGGGAGTTAGGGCTTGAGTTTGGGAGAGTTTGAGGTGAGGATTTGAGGGACCAAACAGAGTCGTATTTCAACGAATTTTATATGGTTAGACTCGGGAGAGAACGAGATTTTTAATTCTGACATTTTTGTCGGGTTTTGAGACGTGGGCCCGGAGGCCGGGTTTTGGCCGATTTCGGATTTTTGGCCTATTTATATAGTTTTTCTTGTGGAATTCGATTCTTTAGCATATAATGATAGTATTATTCTGATTGTGGTTAGATTTGGAGCTTTTGGAGACCGAGTCCTTAGACGAGGGCATCCCGGAGTAGGATTTTACGCTGTTAAGGTAAGTAACAGTTTTAACTCTAGCTTTGAGGGTATAAACCCGGAGAATACCATATGATTGTTTGGAAGTGATACCCACCCTAGGTGATGAGCGTGTGGGTGTACACCCCGAGGGATTGAGACTTGGCCCGTCCCGTGAGGCTATGAGACCTAATAGCCATTATCTGTGTTTATGTATTTATTTGTTGTTGAACTTGTCAGCCTTCATGTTAGAGATCATGCTTAGGCTTTTTTCATGCTGACTTTATCTGCATTCATTCATAGAAATTATTGTACATGTTTACCTCACTCTCTATTATTTTGCTGATATGTTATGATACTTGATGTGGGCTGTGTTCCCTTATTTGTTGAGAATTGTGAGGCTAGAGGGGTACATGACTGAGTGAGGCCGAGGGCCTATTCTGAGATATATGATATGATAGCACGTGAGTTGTCCGTGCGGTTCCAGATATGATATGATAGCATGTGAGTTGCCCGTGCAACACGTGAGTTGTCCGTGCGGGTCCAGATATTGATATTATGGCACGTGAGTTGTCCGTGCATAGCGTTTGGGCTGTAAGAGCCCCTCTGGAGTCTGTACACCCCCAGTGAGCGTAGGTACCTATTGAGTGTGTGTATTGAGTGTTGAGTGCGAATACGAGTGCCGAGTGCCGAGTGTTGAGTGATGGAGTGACATTGTTGTGAGGTTTCAATTACTTTTGTTGTCACTACTACTCAGTTCCTTAGTTATTCCTGTTAGTACTGAGTCAGTTGTACTCATACTACACCCTGCACTTTATGTGCAGATCCAGGTGAGTTAGAGGGCGGCGATCATTGAGTTCAGGTCGGCTATCTTTGGAGATTGCAAGGTAGCTGCTAGCGTCCGCAGGACCTTGTTACTCCTTTTATCATTTCTTCTTTTGGACTGTATTGATAGTTATACATTTATATATCCTAGTTCATAGTTTTAGACGCTCATGACTTAGGGACACCCCGATGTTTGGGGCTCGTTTTCGTATTTTCTATAACTATAATTAGAGTTGATTTAGTTTGTTAAAATTTTCAAATATTGGATATGTTTTTATTAAATTCTTATAATCGATTTAGTAGTAATATTTTGGGAAATAGGCTTGCCTTGTACC
This sequence comes from Nicotiana undulata, assembly GCA_005239495.1. Taxonomy (NCBI): domain Eukaryota; kingdom Viridiplantae; phylum Streptophyta; class Magnoliopsida; order Solanales; family Solanaceae; genus Nicotiana; species Nicotiana undulata. Next base: position 83,698 of record ML299773.1, on the reverse strand, counting down.
ACAATAGGCGTCATCACGACCTGAGTTAGAATTAGGTCGTGACAAGTTGGTATCAGAGCCTAGGTTACATAGGTCTCATGAGTCATGAGCGGGTTTAGTAGAGTCTTGCTGATCGATACATAGACGTTTGTACTTATCTTCAAGAGGCTGCAAAACCTTTAGGAAAATTTCACATTCTTGGATTCTTGTCATGCGTTTTGTGTATTCTAGTAACTAAACATCTGTTATTTATTCTCTCACAGCTGGTGATGACTCGTGCTACCAGTAAAGAGGGACAACCAGCTCAGGCACCACCCGTGCCTATTGTTATTCCAGGCCTTCAGGAGGCCCTGACCCAAATTTTATCAGTGTGTACTGGCCTTGCTCAGGCGGCTTCGGTTACTACGGCCGCAGCTACTTCTCAGGCCGGGAGAGGCACTCAGACTCCCGTCGCCCACATGCCTAAGCAGGTTTTTCAGGGACATCAAACACCGGGGGCACCTCTAGCCCAGCCGGTTGGAGTTGCTCAGGACTATGTAGCTCCTGTTTCTTGAGGATGAGAAACACAGATTGGAGTGGTTTGGGAGACTCCAACTTCCATCATTTGTTGGTGTTAGGGATGAGGATGCACAGGGTTTCTTGGATAAGTGTCAAAGGATACTTCGGACCGCAGGTATTCTGGAGACTAGTGGGGTCTCGTTCACTACTTTCCAGTTCACTGGGTCTGCACTTAATTGGTGGGAGGCTTACGAGAGGCGTAGGCCGGTTGGCGCAATGCCCCTTACTTGGCAGCAGTTCTCCGTCCTCTTGCTGGAGAAGATTGTACCCGAGTCCCGCATAGAGGAACTGTGCAAACAGTTTGAGCAGCTTCGCCAGGGTGAGATGTCTGTTATCTAGTATGAGGTGAGGTTCTCCGAGTTGACTCGTCATATAGTCTGGTTGGTTCCCACAGACCGAGAGAGGATCAGGAGGTTTATAGATGGACTCGGTTATTAGCTTTGATTGCTTATGACTAGAGAGAGATAGAGTATTTGGTGCTACCTTTGATGAGATTGTCGAGATTGCTCGAGAGTTGAGATGGTTCGTGGTCAGGAGTGGGTTGAGAGGAAGGATAAGAGGCCTCGTGGTCAAGGTGGATTCAGTGGTGCTTCTTAGGGAGGTCAGTTCCAGCAGAGCAGAGGCTGTCCATTCAAGCCTGCTCAGTCAGCTTGTCTATTTCACCGTGGTGCACTATCTGGCCATGGTTCTCATAGTCGTCATCACGGTCAGTCATCATTTAGTGCATTGCCAACGTAGGGTTCTCATCATGCCCCGTCCACTCAGGTATCTTCGGGTAATTGTTTCGGACATCAGGAGCAGCAATATCGTCTGAGGAGGGGTTGTTTCGAGTTCGGGGATTTTGGTCACATTATGAGATATTACCCTAGGATATAGGGTGGGGCTCCCCAGCGGGGTACTTGTTTGATAGCACCAACACCAGTTCCTCCACCACCCGTCCAGCCAGCTAGGGATGGACCCCAACCAGCGAGGGGCGGAGCCCAGTCAGTTAGGGGTCACCCGAGAGGGGGACGTAGAGCAGGGGGTGGTCAAACTTGTTTCTATGCCCTCCTAGCCAAGCCAGACGCTATTGCTTCAGATGCTGTGATTATAGGTATTGTCTCCATTTGTCACAAAGATACCGTTGTATTATTTGACCCCGGTTCTACATATTTATATGTTTCATCGTACTTTGATCATTTTCTGGGTATGCCCGATGAGTCATTATCTTCACCTGTTCATATATCTACTCATGTGGGCGATACTATTGTTGTGAACCGCGCGTATCGATCATGTGTGGTGTCTACTGGGGGTCTCGATACCCAAGTGGATTTGTTGTTGCTTAGCATGGTTGATTTCGATGTGATATTGGGAATTGATTGGATATCTCCATGTCATGCTATTTTAGATTATCACGCTAAGACCGTGACCTTAGCGATGCCGGGATTTTTGAGAGTTGAGTGGAGTGGTTCCATAGATTATGTGTCGAGGGATGTTAGTGCAGAAACTCTTACTATTGATTATGTTCCAGTGGTTCGTGATTTTTCAGATGTATTTCCTGCAGACCTACCGAGCATGCCGCCTGACAGGGACATTGACTTCGGTATTGATTTGATGCCGGGCACCCAACCCATTTCTATTTCTCCATATCGTATGGCCCAACGGAGTTGAAAGAATTGAAAGAACAACTTCAGAAACTCCTAGATAAGGGGTTTATTCGGCCTAGTGTGTCACCTTAGGGTGCACCAGTTCTATTTTTGAAGAAAAAGGATGGTTCCATGAGAATGTGCATTGACTACAGACAGTTGAACAAGGTCATAGTCAAGAACAATTACCCCTTTCCTCGTATTGATGATTTATTTGACCAGCTTTAGGGAGCGAGGGTGTTCTCTAAGATTGCCTTGAGGTTCGGGTATCATCAGCTGAAGATTCAGAATTCGGATATTCCTAAGACGGCTTTCAGGACCCTTTATGGTCATTATGAGTTTTTGGTGATGTCTTTTGGGCTAACCAATGCCCCAGCAGCGTTCGTGCATTTAATGAACAATGTATTCCAGCCATATTTGGATTCCTTCGTTGTCGTGTTCATTGATGACATCCTGGTGTACTCTCATAGCCAGGAGGAGCATGCCCAACATTTGAGGATTGCATTGCAGAGGTTGAGGGAGGAGAAACTTTATGCAAAGTTCTCCAAGTGTGAGTTTTGGCTCAGTTCGGTAGCATTCTTGGGGAACGTGGTGTCCAATGAGGGTATTCAGGTGGATCCAAAGAAGATAGAGGCGGTGCAGAGTTGGCCTAGACCGTCCTCAGCTACAGAGATTAGGATCTTCCTTGGTTTGGCGAGCTATTACCGTCGCTTTGTGGAGGGGTTTTCTTCTATTACTTCTTCTTTTACTAAATAGACCCAAAAGGGTGCTCCATTCAGGTGGTCTGACGAGTGTGAGGAGAGCTTTCAGAAGCTCAAGGCTGCCTTGACCACAACTCCAATGTTAGTTCTGCCATTAACTTTAGGTTCTTATACTGTGTATTGTGATGCTTCGAGAGTTGGCATTGGTTGTGTTTTGATGCAGGATGGTAGGGTGATTTCCTATGACTCACTTCAGTTGAAGACTCATGAGAAGAATTATCCGGTGCATGATCTTGAGTTGGAATCCATTATTTACGCCTTAAAGATTTGGCGCCACTATTTGTATGGAGTTCATTGTGAGATTTATACTGATCACCGGAGTCTGCAACATCTATTCAAGGAGAAAGATCTTAATTTGCTTCCGCAGATATGGTTGGAGCTTCTTAAATATTATGATATCACTATTCTATACTATCCGGGTAAGTCCAATATGGTGGTTGATGCTCTGAGTCATCGGTCAGAGAGTTTGGGGAGTTTAGCTTATCTTTCGATAGCCGAGAGACCTTTAGCATTCTATGTTCAGGCCTTAGCGGGACCACTTGAGAGATTGGATCTTTCGGAGCCTCGTCAGGTATTGTCTCATGTAGCCTCCAGGTCTTTATGACCGTATCCGGGAGCGTCAGTATGATGACCCGCACTTGTTCGTTCTTGAGTACAGGGTCCGGCGAGGTGACACCAGGGATGTGACTATTGGTGATGATAGAGTGATGAGGATACATGGACGGATATGCGTGCCTAATATAGATGGGCTTCGGGAGTTTATTCTTGAGGAGGCCCACACCTCGCGGTATTCCATCCATCCGAGTGTCGCGAAGATGTATCAGGACTTGAGGCAACAATATTGGTGGAGGCGGATGAAAAAGGATATTGTTGGTTTTGTGGCTCGGTGTCTCAATTGTCAGCAGGTTAAGTACAAGCATCAGCGACCGGGTGGCTTGCTTCAGAGATTAGATATCCCAGTGTGGAAGTGGGAAGGGATCACCATGGACTTCATAGTTGGACTGTCACGGACATCGAGAAAGTTCAATTCTATTTGGGTTATTGTGGATCGGCTGACCAAGTCTGCGCATTTCATTACTGTTTGTACTACCTACACATTAGAGTGGTTAACTGAGATTTATATTTGAGAGGTTGTTTGCTTGCATGGTGTCCCGGTTTCTATTAATCCAAATAGAGGTACTTAGTTTACACTCATTTTTTTAGGTCCGTGCATCGAGGATTGGGTACTCCAGTTGAGTTGAGCACAACTTTTCATCCTCAAACGGACGGGCAGTCCGAGAGCACTATTAAGATATTGGAGGACATATTGCGCACTTGTGTTATTGACTTTAGGAGTTCATGGGACTAGTTTCTGCCACTTATGGAGTTTGCATATAATAACAGTATCTAGATGGATCCGTATGAGGCTTTATATAGGAGGAGATGTAGGTCTGCGGTTGGTTGGTTTGAGCCGGGTGAGGTTAGACTCTTGGGTACAGATTTGGTGCAGGATGCTTTAGATAAGGTAAAGTTGATTCTGGAGCGGCTTCAGACGGCACAGTCTAGGCAAAAGAGTTATGCAGACAGGAAGGTTCGTGATGTATCTTACATGGTTGGAGAGAAGTTGTTGCTGAAGGTTTCACCAATGAAAGGCGTTATGAGATTTGGGAAGTAGGGCAAGTTGAGCCCTCAGTTTATCGGTCCATTTGAGGTACTTCGGAGGATTGGGGAGGTGGATAATGAGCTTGCTTTTCCACCCAACTTGTCAAGTGTGCATTCGGTATTTCATGTTTCCATGCTTCAGAAGTATGTTGGCAATCCGTCCCATGTTTCGGACTTTAGCACTGTTCAGTTGGAGGGTGATATGACTTATGGTGTGGAGCTAGTGGCTATTTTGGATCGACAAGTCCGAAAGTTGAGATTAAAAGACATAGCTTCAGTGAAGGTTCAATGGAGAGGCCATCCCGTGGAGGAAGCGACCTAGGATACTGAGCGGTATATGCAGAGCCGATATCCACACCTATTTGAGACTCCAAGTATGTTTCTAGACCCGTTCAAGGACGAACGTTTGTTTAGAAGGGGAGGATGTAACGACCCGGCCGATCTTTCCGAGAGTTATAACCCCATTTCCCCCATTTTTGCTTATTTATGTGTTGTTCAGCTATGTTGAGTTGTATCAAGTTGGTAGGTTTGGGTCCGGAGTAGTTTTGGAGTGAAATGAGACACTCAGTCTCTTAGTTGGAAAACTAAGTTAGAAAAGTCAATCGGAAGTTGACTTATGGGTAAACGAATACGGATTTGGATTTTTTATCATTCCGTTAGCTTCGTGGGGTGATTTTAGACTTAGGAGTTTGTCCGGAATGTAATTTGGAGGTCTGTGGTAGAATTAGGCTTGAATTGGCGAAAGTTAGAAATCTGGCGATTTTGGTCGGCAGTGGAAGATTAGGTATCGGGGTCGGAATGGAATTCCAAAAGTTGGAGTAGGTTCGTAGTGTCATTTGTGACGTGTATGCAAAATTTGAGGTCATTCAGACGTGGTTTGATAGGGTTCGACATCGTTGGCGAATTTTGGAAGTTTAGAAGTTCTTAGGCTTGAATCTGAGGTTAATTTGGTATTTTGGTATTGTTTTGAGTGTTCCGGAGGTTCGACTAAGTTTGGGTAGTGATATATGACTTGTTCAAATTATTGGTCGTGGGACCGAGGGTCTCGGGATGATTTCGGATGGCTAACGGGAAATTTGGAGTTTGGAAAATGCAGTAGAAGGTTGCTGTTCTGGTGTGGCCGCACCTGCAAAGTGGGGACTGCATGTGCGGAGGGCCTATCGTAGATGCGGTGATGGAGGCCTGGGCACTTAGCGCAGGTACGAAAGTGTGTCGCACCTGCGAGCCCGCAGGTGCGATGGGGCAGCCACAGGTGCGAATCCTGGTCGAATAAGTGACAACCGCAGATGCGCACCTGGGACCGCAAGTGCAAGGAAGGGTCCGCAGGTGCGGAACCCCTGGGCAGAACCTATATAAATAACACTTCGCGAAATTTTTCCATTTTCCACAATTGTTGAACGGGTTTTGAGCTTTGGGAAGTATTTTTCAAGGGTGAATCAAGAGGTATTACTGAGGTAAGTTACTTGGGTTTATTTGCGTGTGTTTATGATGTTTTTCCACTGATTAGCCATGAAATTAGTAGGGGTTTAGGGTGAAATTGAGGAAGTTAGGGCTTAAGTTTTGGAGAGTTTGAGGTGAGGATTTGAGGGACCAAACGGAGTCGGATTTAGACGAATTTTATATGGTTAGACTCGGGAGAGAACGAGGTTTTAATTCTGCCATTTTTGTCGGGTTTCAAGATGTGGGCTCGGGGGCCATGTTTTGGACGATTTCAAATTTTTGGTCTATTTATGTAGTTTTTCTTGTGGAATTCGATTCTTTAGCATATGTTGATCGTATTATTCTGATTATGGTTAGATTCAGAGCTTTTGGAGACTGAGTCAAGAAACGAGGGCAACCCGGAGTAGGATTTTACGTTGTTAAGGTAAGTAACAATTTTAACTCTGGATTTGAGGGTATAAACCCGAAGAATTTGATACCATGTGATTGTTTGGATGTGATACCCATGCTAGATGATGGGCGTGCGGGTGTACACCGCAAGGGATTGAGACTTGGTTCGTCCCGTGAGGCTATGAGGCCTAATAGCCATTATTTATGTTTATGTATTTATTTGTTGTTGAACTTGTCTTCCTTCATGCTAGAGATCATGCTTAGGATTCATTCATTCTCACTTAATCTGCACTCAGTCATAAAAATTATTGTACATGTTTACCCTAGTCTCTATTATGGCAGCAAGAAAAGGCGATCTTGTGCTATACTCCGGCGATCTCTTTTGCTGATCTGCTGTGACACTTGATATGGACTGTGTTCCCTTATTTGTTGAGAATTGTGAGGCTAGAGAGGTACATGACAGAGTGAGGCCGAGGTCCTGTTGTGAGATATATGATATGATAGCACGTGAGTTGTCCGTGCAACACGTGAGTTGTCCGTGCGGTTCCAGATATGATAAGATAGCACGTGAGTTGGCCGTGCAACACGTGAGTTGTCTGTGCAGATCCAGATATTGATATTATGGCACGTGAGTTGTCCGTGCAGCACGTGAGTTATCCATGCATAGCGCTTGGGCTGTAGGAGCCCATCCGGAGTCTGTACACCCTCAGTGAGCGCAGGTACCTATTTAGTGTGTGTATTGAGTGTTGAGTGCGAGTGTCGAGTGCTGAGTGATGGAGTAACATTGCTGTGAGGTTTCAATTACTTTTTCTTTGTCTGCATTTACTTGTTAATTTCCTTGTAGCATTTGCTGATTTATGGAACTTACTTGTTTATTTCTATTTATTTTAAATTGTGAAAAGAAATAATTGGATTGTTTTGCTTAGCTCGTCACTACTACTTAGTTCCTTATTTATTCCTGTTACTACTGAGTCGGTTGTACTCATACTACACTCTGCACTTTATGTGCAGATCCAGGTGAGTTAGAGGGCGGCGATCGTTGAGTTCAGGTCGGCTATCTTTGGAGACTGCAAGGTAGATGCTAGCGTCCGCAGGACCTTGTTACTCCTTTTATCATTTCTTCTTTTGGACTGTATTGACAGTTAGACAGTTATTTATCCTAGTTCATAGTTTTAGACGCTCATGACTTATTGACACCCTGATGTTTGGGGCTCGTTTCCGTACTTTCTACAATTATAATTTGAGTTGATTTAGTTTGTGAAAAAATTCAAATATTGGATATGTTTTTATTAAATTCTTATTATAGATTTAGTAGTAATAATTTGGGAAATAAGCTTGCCTTGTACCACGATAGGTGCCATCATGACCTGGGTTAGAATTGGGTCGTGACAATATAGTTACTTTATTTGGGTCAACAAATGAGTCTGGCATGCTTTGCAATATATTGTAGATGAATTATCTTTTTATGAAACTTCAAGCTCATATTATCTTATTCGAGGATCTAAATGTACAAATGATAATTCATTCCACGTAACATTTTTTCAACTGTTTATCATATCCCCCCCTCATATTAGAAAACTAACTTGTTTTCTCAACTTTGAGAACCCATCTTTGTGCGTTATGGTATTAATCAAAATATACCCCTGCACATCAATAATAATAAGATAAAATTATTTGGTTCCTGACCCTTAACCACTTGTGAGGGGAGAATGTAATATACTATTGTATATAACGTATATTTAACTGATATAGATAACTTTGTTCTCATAAGCAATAGTTTAACTATTAAGTGGAGACACTTAATAAATTATTTTGCTAAATCAACTGTGATGTAAACCAACTTATCAAGATGAACTATCTTGAATAAAAAAAATCTGGAAATTATGCTTTAAATCAAATTATTGAGCAAGTTACTTCGCAAACACCATGTTGCGGGTTAATAATAATCGCGTATGTAACCATCTCATAGATGCATCTTATGTGGTATAAATGGCAGATGAATGAGCTCATATTCACCTTTGATATTTCCAGCATTCATGGGATTCAATCCCAATTTTTAGTTGGTTTATTAATTAATTAGAACAAGCACCATAAGAGAATTCGTAAAGAACTTTCTAGTTTTATAATATTTACCCATGTGAATTCTCTTTTATTTTTGCACATCATACTTAAACTGATATGACTAAACCAATTATGCAAACTAAATAAATTATCAATATTGATAAAGTTAAGATTTACACCATGACGTGTGCAATTATCAATAAACTCCAGGTTTATTATGATATGGGTTTTTATATTAATAAAAATTTACTTTATTGTGGTATTTTCTTATTTGTGTAGTACAAACTGGAGAATAAAGCGGGTAACTTTAACATACATATTACTCTGTTACAAGTTGTAGTAATATCTTTCCTTCATTTATAGTCTCAATATAACCAACCGCTTCCGCGAATACTTTAGAAACTCAAAAAGTTTCTTTGAGACTTACTACAACACAATAAATTAATTTAATAAGAAATTGTATTCCTCCAAAATAGTAATAATTGGCTCTTCCAGAGCTCTCAATTAATTTGGTACTATCACATATTCATCAACATCCATATGGTGAATATCACTTTCAAGGAGAAAGTTAGACCATTATGGTCATGGTCAAAATCATTATAGGCAAGATATATTAACCATTACTTTTGCCCTGTAATAATAACATTGCCATAATATTTTGGGCATAATCACAATAAGTATGTTATCAATGACCATTCGTGCCATAATAATGAAGTAGTTTTCCTATTTCATATCAAACCTCCTATTAGAGGTGAATGTGGTATATTCACTTCCACTAGCACATTCATATTCTTCCGAGAATGAATATGTATTCATAAATCAGATGTTGTCTCATTCAAATCATGAATGGACCATAATCATCGATATGTGCGTTTACAAAATCTCATGTGAAATCGATGACAAATATTACTTTCACAAAGTGAAGGATTATGTTGGGAATCCTTATTATTCTCATTATCACAATACTGACGGTTATAATTTTGTCTATTTACACGTCCACATTCATTGATACCTTCACGGGAATAATTTCTTCTTCTTTTAGACTTATCACATATTACTATCACATTCTCTTAAGGGGAATGAGAATGAAGCAAATTCAATGGGACAGGGTTTCCACTTCTTTGCCCACATTCATACATGAATTTGATCATGCCAAGACATAGAAATTTTACCACTTCAGGTGGTTATAATTTCTTGCAAACTCTATTAGAGTTATAATCAAAGTTTATTGCCTTTGCTTATATTTAAAATCAAATTATAGAATTTCAAGAATTAAAAGAGAAAAATCAAGTAAAATACTTACCTTAAATCCAGAATTTAATCATGAAGGAAGTTCATGGAACAATTGACAATCATTATGCTCAATCCCAAAGCTTCTACTCAATTGGTTAGAGTCTCGTGTTGATAACGTGTTATGAAATGATATAAGAAGAAGAGTATTGCAGATAAAAGTAGAGAGATATTTCTTATTGAATATTAGGATGAATTACAATGGAATAGGAACCCTCTATTTATAGGGAAAGAGTGACTTAGCCACCAAGTAAAATCCCTAAGATCTCTCTAAAATATAGACATTCTGTAACGACTCGACCGGTCGATTTGAGCATTTGTATTTCGTTCAGTAGTTTGGGGGCACAAGTAGCTCCATATGATATATTAGGACTTGTGTGCAAAATTTGAGGTCATTCGGAAGTGGTTTGATAGGTTTTGACGTCGTTGAGGAATTTTGGAAGTTTAGAAGTTCTTAGGCTTGAATTCGAGGTTGATTTGGTGTTTTGGTGTTGTCTTGAGTGTTCTGGAGGTTTGACTAAGTTCGGGCAGTGATATATGACTTGCTGGAATTATTGGTTGAGGTCCCAAGGGCCTCAGGTGAGTTTCGGATAGGTTTGGGTTGTGTTGCGCTCGTTTTTCTTATGTTTCGACGGCGTTTCTTCAAGCATAAATGATATCATATTGAACAAATGAGCTCCGATTTCTTTTTTGAATAAAGAATTAGATCCGTATCATAATTACGGACCCATAGCAAAAAGAATAATCGAATTTATACATCGTATGAGGATTTTATAGTCATTTTACTAAGGTTTTCAAATGTTTCAGATTAATTACGAAATTGCCACTGACGACGTATTAAAAAATCTGCACGATTTGCAAGTATTAAAACCTACATATCTTATTCATTATAAGGTCAAATTGAGTGATTCAAAAGTCTAACTTGACTAGTATTTCACAAGAAATCCATTGGAGGCATATACAACGAGTTTCGGGATCGTTTGACATGAGAAACGAGGCAGAATAGCTGACAGAAAAATATATAAAACTAGGGTTTGTTCATTCGGTCATATTTTGAGTTGGGAAGCTCGGATTTGGGCGATTTTCACCATAGGGGTTGGGGTAAGTTTTATCTACTCGATTTGGGTTATATTTCATGAATCCATCTTCGTTTTTGGGATTTGATTGATGATTTGAAAGTGAAATTGAGGGAGTTAGGGCTTAAATTTTGGAGAGTTTTAGGTAGGGGTTTGAGGGACCAAACGGAGTCCGATTTTGATAAATTTTATGTGGTTATACTCGGGAGAGGACGAGGGTTTTGATTATACCATTTTTGACTTAATTGGAGACGTGGGCGGGGGCCGGGTTTTTATCGATTTCGGATTTTTGGCATATTTTGTAGTTTTTATTGCCGAATTCGATTCGTTAGCCTATGTTGATGGTATTAATGTGATTATGGTTAGATTTGGAACTTATGGAGACCGATTCCAGAGACAAGGGCATCCCGGAGTAGGATTTTACGTTGTTAAGGTAAGTAATAGTTTTAACTCTGGCTTTGAGGGTATAAACCTAGAGAATTTGATATTATGTGATTGTTTGGAGGTGATACACACTCTAGGTGAAGGGCGTATGGGTGTATACCTTGAGGGATGGAGACTTGGTCCGTCACGTGAGGCCTCATGGCCATCATTCGTGTTTATGTAGTTCCTTGTTGTTGAACTTGTCTGCCTTCATGTTAGAGATCATACTTAGGCTTTATTCATGCTAATATTATTTGTACTCGGCCATAGAAATTATTGTACATGTTTATCTCAGTCTCTATTAATTGCTGATATGTTGTGATACTTGATGTGGGATGTGTCCCCTTATTTGTTGATGATGGTGAGGCTAGTGAGGTACATGATTGAGTGAGACTGATGACCTGGTTGTGAGGATATTAATACCATAGCACGTGAGCTGTCCGCGTAGCACGTGAGCTGTCCGTGCGGGTCTTGATATTGATACCATAGCACGTGAGCTGTCCGTGCGGATCCAGGTATTGATATTACGGCACGTGAGTTGTCCGTTCTTAGAGCATATTATGGTACGTGATCTGTCTGTGCCTAGAGCTTGGACTTTGGGAGCCCCTCCGGAGTTGAGTGTATTGAGTGTTGAGTGTTGAGTGTTGAGTGCTAGTGATGAGTGATGGAGTGACACTGCTGTGAGATTGTATTTATTTGTGTGGTTGCTGCATTTATCTATTTAAATTTCTTGGTGGAATTTACTAAGTTATGGGATTTACCTGTTTATTTCTGTTATTTTTAAATTGTGAAAATAAATAATTGGACTGTTTTTCTTAGCTCGTCACTACTGCTAAGTTCCTTAGTTATTTCTGTTACTACTGAGTTGGTTGTACTCATACTACACCCTGCACTATATGTGCAAGTCCAGGTGAGTTGGAAGGCAGCCATTGTTGATTTTAGGCCGGCTATCTGTGGAGATTGCAAGGTAGCTGCCAGCGTCCGCAAGACCTTGTTACTCCTTTTATCATTTATTCCTTTGGATAGTATTTACAGTTAGACAGTTATAGATCTTAGTTCATAATTTTAGACGCTTGTGACTTAGTGACACCCTGATGTTTGGGGATCGTTTTCGCACTTTATAATATTATTATTTAGAGTTGATTTAGTTTATGAGTCATGATTGAGTGAGACTAATGGCCTGGCTGTGAGGATATTAATACCATGGCGCGTGAGCTTTTCGCGTAGCACGTGAGCTGTTCGTGCGGATCCAGGTATTGATACCATAGCAAATGAGCTGTCCGCGCAGCACGTGAGCTATCTGTGCGGATCCAGGTATTGATATTATGGCATGTGAGTTGTCCGTGCTTAGAGAATATTATGGTACGTGAGTTGTCCGTGCCTAGAGCTTGGGCTTTGGGAGCCCTTCCGGAGTTGAGTATTGAGTGTTGAGTGCTGAGTGCTAGTGATTGTTGGTACCCAATGTTTCCCAAAAAATATTTTAAATTGCATATATATCTTCAGAATCATGCATTATTAGCAATAGGTATTTTTCCATATTTTTCATATATTTTATTAATTTATCCTGCATTATATTTCCAATAAATAATTACAAATTGCATCACAAATGGTTTCAAAAATATTTCTTGATTTAATTTATTACTTTAGGTCCTATTAAGACCAAATTATTTTACAATTAGCCAAATTTGAACCTTTTGGCTATAATTGCAATAACTTTGCAATTATAGCCCAATCATATGATTTTACACTATTTTTATCCATAAATTAACAATTTGTATTTTTAAATATTAAATAAACATTTAAAACTCTTTTCTATGCATAAAAATCATTTTTTACATTATTAGCTATTTTATAAATTATTTTTATTAATTTAATTGGGTATTTAACAAATGACCTAATTTTATTTCAATTTTAGCCTAATTAAGCCAGCCCCAAACCCAATTAAACAGCCCAAATACCCCTCGGCCCCATCCATTAATTACCCGACCCAATCCTTTATTTAATCTGGATCGTTGATCAATTTTGATTAGCGGTCCAGATCTCTTCTTACCTAATTTAACCCTAAAGACTACCCCCTTCCCTCTCATTTTCCTCTCGTTCTCTCCGCCGTTACATCTCTCATCTCTCTCAAAACACTCTCTGCTAAACCTACTCACCGGTCGTTGTCTTGCTGGTAACTATGGTGGTTTCACCACCATCCCCAGCCTCATGGCTCCCTCACACGCCGGATTATTGCTACCCTAGAGACCTCGAGAGAACTAGAGGCGGTTCAACTCACCCCATGGCTTTTCACGCCGTCCTTAGGCCATTCTTGGTCGCCCGAGTAAGATCCTTCCATCTCCGGCTAGAACATGTGGTTTCTAAGCCGATTCTCTCTCTCTCTTTGGGTTCTCTCTCTTAAACCCTAATTTTAACTCTTGATGTCTTAGATCTGCAATAGATCTGAGTATATTTTGTTGTTTCCTTGAAGATTTTTCCAGTTTTTTAAAAATGCCTTTTCGTCTTCAAACTAAGGTTTCATAGCCCCTTTTTCAAAAACGATTCTCCTTCTGATTTTCCATGTTATTCTATGATTTTTACCATGTTTAAACGGTTATTTAAGTTTTCCCCTTTCATTCGACTTATTATGTTGAAAACCCTAATTTTCTTGGTCTCAATCCTGGACTCTAGGTCTCTCGTGGATGATATGTTCGTTTAATCAGTATGAATGCTTGTTTCTCGTGAACGTTCTAAGTTTTCTATGATTTTACCCTATTTTGCTCATTAGGGTTCCTGATTTTTGGCTTCTTCCACTTATATTGTGCTTGTTCTGTCAATCCCTCTAATTGTTACTATTTTTTAGCTGAATCTTTGATTCTATGTGATGTTTTGCTACTATGATCATTAGGGTTTCTGATTCTTTGCTTCTTCCGATTATATTATGTTCATTTTGTTAATTCCTTTAATCATTTACTATGTTCTATGTGAATCCCTGATTTTTTGTGATTTTTACCCTATCTGTGCTTATTATGGTTCTGATTTTTACCTCTCCTTGCCTATTATGTTTACTCCGTTCATTTTGTGGTACTTTCCTTTAGTTAATATTGCCTTATATTGGAATCCCTGAATCCCTGTGATTGGTACCCTCTATTCTTTACTGATTTCAACCTCTAAAATATTCTCTTGCCTTGTTTTGTGGTCGATTATGCTGTCAAACTGATTCTTAGGCACTTTCCTTAATTAGAATATTCTGAACCTAGCCTCTATTACATGTCTTATACTTCTATGTGCTGAAATTGTTTCCTTATGTGTTATATTCCAATCACATATGTCATCTTTCCTTATTTATTACATGTCTATTACCGTTTGAAGTTGACTCCTTAATTAAAGGGATTACTTACATTGATTGATACTTAATTCCCCAATCACTGCATAACTTTGATTTTTACCTTATTTTCTACATGTTGTCAAACTATATATATATATTGCTCTTTCATTAACACAACAGATGAACACATTGGTTCAAAAAGCTCTCTCTCTCTCACACACATTCAAAACTTTATGCGCTCTTTCTGTGTTACTTACTATTATTCTGAGTTAGTCGGCTGCAAGCCAAGGCTAACTATTGTGATCTCATGTCCTTCACTTTTGTGTTTACTGTCTTCTTCACTGGTATGTTCTGATTTCAATTCAAGTCCCAAATCAATATGCTTCTTTTACTGCTTCAGTTTATCATGTTTCTAAAATGTTTCTCTCTGTGGTTTTGTTGTTCAACCTGAAACTAATATGTCTACTTTACTATTTTATCAGCATGCTTTTCAATATGTCCAACCCCTTAGGATCATCCTGCTTATGAACCCCCTTTGTAGTATACCTCAATGTGACTCTATCTTACTTATGTTTTCTCTGATTTCTATCATGAACCTTTTTGTGCAAAGCAGTTGGCTATCCTAAGTTGTTTGATCCTATGTTGTTTCTGAGATTCATGATGTTCTGATACCATTAGATATTCCCCTGGTTCCCTAAACCCCTATAAGAATTTTCATGCTCCTGTAACTATGTGTTCACTACGTGTGCTCTATGTGTCTCCAATCCCCATCACCCCTGTGTGTAGGTTTGTTCTTCCTGTTTTAGTTCTGTGTTCTTTAAGTATTGCTGAGTTTGGTTTTGGCTCTATGATTGATATGTTATTTTTTAATTATATAACTCTATCTTTTCAAAAGTTTTCCTACTGAACAACTCTCTGATTTTACAAAACTATTTCAAACAAGTCTCTTTCAACACTATTTTCCTACTAAACCTTTTCAAAACTATGTCAAGCACTCTCACTCTATTCTTAGGTCCTTATGTTCTGCCCGTCTAATGTGTGACTGCTTAGGGATCCGTATGAGATCCCTATGAACTCTGATGCATTAGAGCTGACCCTTCCACACTGCACTTACTCAATTATGGTTGTGAAATCTGGGTGTGAGCACTGCCCGGGATCCCTTGAGGTCCTTAAGGAACTCTGACACACCCGAATATGAGGAAGGCTATGAAACATCTGAGCATTGGAGGTTCTGAAAACCTGGGCCTATTTTCAGGCTCCTTATAGTGTAACTTCTTATTTTTCCTTAGTTGTAATTCATTCAATATTGGTTTGTAATAATTGTTGTAAACGAATATTGGGGATGGATAGTGAAAAAGGGTGGGCAGATATATAGGTTATCTATATCAATGGGTAGAAACCATGCTTTAGGTTTATATTTTCATGTATGCGCAGTAGAATTCATGTTTAGGACAAACATATGCAAATCATATCATACATTCGATATCATGTTCTTAAGTTTCATGTATACTGTTTCAGCATCACATTATTTTATCACTTAGAAATCATGCTTCAGGGCTAAATAATAACACTAACACAAATTGTTGCTCCTGCACCTTTTGAAATCGAGTTTAACAATGTTGTAATCTTTTGTGCATCCTGCTTTAGGAACTCTGCGTATCCTAAAATCATGTTGTGCATTTAGAAATCCTGCTTTAGGAACTCTGCATATAAATCATTCTGCATTTTATATGTGCATTAGATACCATGTTTTAGGATCTTGTTCGTACTCATTTAGTCCCACCTAGTTAAACTACTAATGCATGAAAAATGATACAAAACAGTCTCACCATGTTTTAAACAAATTGGTAATAACCTTGTATTTGTCACATCTAGAACATAGTTCTTTAGGTGAAACAACTTATAACAATTCTCTTTAATCATACTGGTAACTATTGTGCATTACCCTCACGCCTAGGCAAACCTTAGGTATTCAACCTCTTAAAAAGGAAAACTGGAAATTGCCCCTTTTGTGTTTACTGCCTAATGCTTAACAGGTTTAAAATCAGTAGGCAAACTGATTAGGGCCCCTGCTTCTGAGCTTTATAAAACCAAATCTGCATATCTCTTGTGTTCTGATACTCACCTAGACATCATGTTTAGGATACTTCTTAATAATATTGCTCTTGTTTGTGTATGAGTCGTGTTGTTTATGTGCACTATCTGTGGAGGTAAACTTGAGCCTCTAATTGCTTATTTATGCCTTATTTGTTAAAGTCCAATTTGTTCTTGCTTGTCGCCTTAGTATTTTCTTCTTTTAACCTTAGGGGTATGTCTAGAACTGCCTATAGGTAGATGTCCTAAATTCCTCCAGGGCCATTAAGAAGGGACGGGTAACATCACGCATAGAGATCGTTAAATAACACGCGCTTTAATAACCTCTAAGGGGTGGGAAAGGGTATACATGGATATGATGACCGGTGCGCTAATGCCCCGTGTATCCCCTCTTCTCAGGAGTGATTATCGGGCATTGTACTAATGTGATCCTATAGGGTAAATAACCTAGGACCTCCGTATCCCCTACACATGTATGCTTAGATCACAAATCTTTCAAAAACCTTGTATATGTATTTTAAATCTTTTAAACTTTAGCACATATGTGTGCTTAGACTGCGAATCTTTTCAAAATCCTTTACTTGTTTAAACTTTAATTGCCTATTGTTACTTGTCTAAATTCACAAAGCTTGTTTGGACGGGAATCACAGTTTTGGACTTTGAGGGGTGCCTAACACCTTCCCTTTAAAGTAATTTCAAGCCCTTACCCAATCTCTGCTTATCCAAATCTGTGTTTGTAAATTAACCTTAGTAGGTGCCCTAACGCACCTTAATTCGTTAGGTGGCGACTCTCCAATTCCTCACCCCTTTCCTAAAAGGAAACGAGTTGTCCCGATAATGTCGAAAACCCTTGACCGATCCGAAAGGAGAGTAAAAAGGGGAATGCGACAGCATGGCGACTCTGCTGGGGATATCCCAGGCTTTTGCCATTTTCAAACTGCTTTGTGAACTTGTCTTTACTTTGTTTATACCTGCGACCTTTACCTATCCTTCTTTATGTGCAATTAATTATTTCAAGTATTTATTGTTTTCTAAAATCAAAACTGACATGTTTCTTTGTTTCCCTTTGTAACCGCTTTTTAAATCATAATTGTTGTATTTACTGCTTTTATAACGTGCAAATACATGACAACATGCTTTTACTGCTTATTTATTGTTGCATAATCATGCTCAACATAATATTCCACTCGTGACTATACAAATCCTATAGCAACGCTTGATGAGTGGTTGCGATCTTCCTATTTTATATCACCCCTAAATTCGGAAAGGCTTATTTGCGGTAAAACTAGTCGATCAGCGGTGCAGTCGACAGTTCCGTGCCTTCCCCCATGAGTTGTCCGCTCAAGGGTACCAGTCTAGAACCCTATAGAAACCTTACTCCGTTATATTGTACATGCATCATGGTCAAACCTAGCCGGGTTAATGTGTCGTCCCCACAATAACCCTTTAAGATAGCCTTATCCAAAAGTCCACCGGGTTTTCATAATCCTAACGGACGCAATCACGTTCTGTGCATTTATTTGGAGAACGAAATGCATGTATGTTAATCATGGTGTATAAATAGTCGAGTTTGGTGGGGGTAAGGGCCTAACCATTTTTGTCTTGCAGAAATATGAGGCACGAAGTCCCTAGATTCGACATGGTCAGGGCTGCCACCAACCCAACAACATGTTGATCTATGCTGCCACTTTATTTTGGGATAGTGAAAGAGCCGTCTTCCGCTTTGGGAACATTGAGATGACACCACTTCTAGAAGATATAGGAGGACTAGCTGGATTAGTTTGGCAAACCCCTGGGTTATTGTTGCCTGAGAATCGCATAGGCAAGGGCTTTTTGAAGATGATGGGTCTGAAGAAAAATGATGAATTAGAATGCTTGAAGCAGTCATATATACCCTTCGAGTACTTATATGAAAGGTACGGTCACAACAAATCATACCGTACTCACCATGATGAATTTACCATTACGTCTCTCGGACAGATTCACCGTAGGGTATTTGTCTTCATTGTTTGCCTTTTGGGGTTGATCGTGTTTCCAACAAAGAAGGAAAGGATTCACACTAGGTTAGCTATGGTAACCAAGACTTTGATGGAGGAAATTGACGGGCAAGCTTTCAGCATCGTCCCTATGATCATCTCGGACATTTATCGAGCCCTGGAAGATTGTCAAAGAGGAGTAAAGCATTTCAAAGATTGCAATCTGTTGCTACAATTGTGGCTCTTAGAACATTTCCAAAAGGTCCAATGCCACCAAGAATTTCCGCGAAGGGCCTGAATGATCACATTGCTTTCCATCACCCCAAGTAGATGACCTATATTTCAGACAGATTTGCTCAGCCAGATACTGCAAAGGAATGGGTAGAGTTCTTTGATAACCTAACTGAGGAACAAGTGCAATGGATGTTCTAATGGTTCCCAACGGACGAGTTCATCATCAGGTCCAGGGATGCACCACACTTAGTGTTGATCGGGTTGAGAGGGATATACCCTTATGTTCCTATCCGAGCCATGAGACAAGCAGGCGGAAAGCAAGGCATGCCAAGGGTCGACAAGATGAGCCATTTCCGAGCAGACTTCCAGGACGATGTTATTCCCTACAAGTGCCAAGCCCAACACATGTGGCACTGCAAGATCATTTTGGAAAAGGATACTATTGAACAGACAAGTACCATGCTGGGTGTGCACCTCTTTATCCGTCATGGTTGGAAGATGACCTGCATGGGACGGTGAGGCCAGGAATTAGCCGAGGTCACAGAATCATAGACGAGAGTGCCGAGACTCAGGTCAAGTACAACCGGCTGCGCAAAAGGATCCATGACTTCGAAAATGAGCACCGGGAGATACATGAAGCCAACAAAAGGTTGATCGAGCAATGGAGGGACATGGCTATTCGTTCCAACAAGAAGATGGATTCGTTGGAGCGAGGCATAGTGGAGTTAGAAGGTAAGATCATCAAGAGGGTCGAAGATTGTCATAAAGCCGAGGGAAATGAAGGAGGACACCTAGACAGAGCATACCTGCTGCTGGGACTGCGCGAGATGAGGAATTTGTTCGATGGGATCAAGGATGCCGAATCTGGGGAAGGTCCTTCTGGGACCAAGTAGTCTAGGATTCCTGGTTCATTGCTTTTATTAATGTAATAAGGCCAAGTGCCATTAGTGACTTTATTTCCTGCATTATTACTTTAGTGTCGTTTTGGATTCGTCTATTTATATTAATGAAATGAGGCATTTTGGCATCTAAGTTCTCCAAATTAACTTGTCGCTAGCCTACCTCGGGCACAACGAGGCTCCCAAATTAGGACACACTTTTATATTCCTGCACTATGTGTTTAAATACTGCAATATTTTCTCATGATCCTCATTGACTTGGCTACCTTTTGTTTTTGTTTTTGTTTTATTCTTTTGATTATTCCCCTCCCCAAAGGTTGGTTCGTGCATTCTGGCATCATCATTATACTATACAAGATCCAGGGGCCCTACGCCTTCTCCTCCTCCTAGTCCACCTAAGGGAAAAAGCAAAGGCAAAGGCAAAATGGAAGATTCAAGTAACATCAGAAAAGAAAACACAATGCTGGTTGAACGAACAAAGGATCCTGACAATCAAGGTACTCAGGTTCAGAATGAGGCTATGACACAACTCGAGAAAAGATTGTTGAAACTCCAAGGGGAGCTTGAGCATGTCCGGTGTGAGCGCCTAATTTTTGCCCCACATGGAAATTACTCCTAAAAAGTAACCAAAAAAATAATTTTAGTAAATAAATAGCCTAGCCACACAAGAAATGGAATTTAATTTAAAATTTGAGTTAGAGTAGTCAATATTGCAAAAAATTAAACAAGGGAAAGAAGAGGTTAGATTCTGTTAAAACTAGGCTAAAGCACAATTCCTTAAAGTGACCCAATTGCCAATTCTTACCCCAAAACCCGCTAGCCTATTTCCCTAACCTATCCCTCGGCCCAATATCCCCTCATCTCTAAAATATACCCTAATACCCTCCTCTATATAATTAAGACCTAAATTTAGAAAAAAGG
>ML299773.1:0-62743 GCA_005239495.1 Nicotiana undulata | reverse complement strand
CCCCCCCCCCCCTTCTCCCTTCTTCTTCGTCAAACAAAACCACAACAGACCCACCCTACACAAACATAAAAAACGCCAGACCATCCATGGAAAACACGTATAGGAGGGACAAAAATCAGACCTGAAGAGCTGAAGCCATTTCCACCGTTCTTCAGCAACTTCAACCACACACAGGCATACACAGCCATTTTTGACAAAAAATAAAACACCCTAAGAGAGCAGCGTTTCACTACCCCTGCCTCCCTGCACCATGCCGGCAACACCATCTCCTTCTGCCGTTTACCCGCCGGAGAACCACCAAAATGTCACCACCAAACACTAGTCGAAACTCAGCCAAAACCAGTGCCAAAATGCTGCTAAACAGCCTCTAAAGACCAGCAAAAACTGAGCTAAAAGCTCGAGGAAACCAGCCTTTTTTTTCGCAACAGCAACTCCAAGGTTGAGTCTGAGTTCATCGGCAAGGTCACGTTTGAACTCGTCGAGCTCTCTTCCACGGTTATGGTCTAGCTTAACTCCACACCACCTGCTACTGCTACTGTTCTTCCTTCACTGACTGAGCTTCGTTCTCTCCTTGCTGTTATTTTTGGTAATCTAGGTGGATTCATGTGTTTGTGGGTATGCTGTCTGCAATTGGAAATTCCCATTCTGTAAGTAAACGAAATCATATTGTTCATGTTAATTTTTGGTACCTTTGTGCTCACCTTTTGTCTATTGTTTTAGTGTTATTTTATTTTGTTTCGTTTGTGTTCACTTTTGCGTTTGCGTTCATGAGTTTTAGTGTTACGTTTTATGTTCATGTTTTGTGTTATTCTGTTTCGTTTTGCCGTAATAAGTTCGCTAGTTTAAACCTTTTGTTGCATTTCACAATTAATTGGTTTCGGAATGTTGAACATTCTGTTTGATCTTGTAAGACTTGAAGCTTTTAAATTCATTTGGGTCTAGATAGAATTTGGCCTAACCTTTTAACGCAATATGTTTGGCTGCTGATTTGTTTCAGGCATGGATTTTATTTTTGGAGAACGAACTTGGATGGAATGATTTAGTCTGGTTAAGGCTCAGAATAATTAATAAGCTACTTTACCTCTTATAAATTAGCAGATGATAAATAGCTTATGAACATAGTAGCTTGCTTTAGGCGCGTTTTAAAATTATTATCGTGATTATATGTACACGTAATTGCGATTTTCAATATAAAACCGAGGTATGCGGTCACGCAACTTTGGTCAAACAATCTTAATAATAATAAAAATTTTAAAATTGTGTACATGTTTACGTGACACAAATAAAGATTAAAATGAACACTCGTATAGACACCTTTAACGGATTTTTAAAATTATCGGAATTACGTACACGCTCGTGTGACGTGATTTCGGTTTCTTTTGACAACCAAAACAAAATACGCGCTTCCGAAACTTTATTTATCTTGTTTAAATGAATTCAGTGTCGACAATTATGTACACGTCTGTGTGACATGATTTTTGACACATCTCAATCTCAACGGGTTTTACGCATACGTGACCCGTCTCAAAAGAACTCTTTTAATACAAAAGAATAATAAAAGCGGTAAAAAATATAAAAAATGCACATAGTACAAAAGAAGTAATTAAACAATTTAGGTCAAGTTTAATCATTAAGCGACCGTGCTAGAACCACGGAACTCGGGAATGCCTAACACCTTCTCCCGGGTTAACATAATTCCTTACCTGGGTTTCTGGTTCGCAGACAGTTTAAAACATAGTCAAAATTCCTCGGTTTTTGGATTTTTAATAAATAAATGGTGTCCCGGAATACCCTAAAAAATTCGGGTGGCGACTCTAAATAAAATTAATCCCAAAAATCGAATAGTGTCACTTAAAGTGAAAAAACTCCCTTATTACCCCTACCGGGTGAAAAAGGAGGTGTGACATCCGGAACTTGGCGAATTTATCCTTCTCACTCAGTGTCCCAGATGTCAATCAAAATCCCATACCTCCTCAGAACACCCCAAACAAACAAAATCCTCCCACAACTCATCATCATACAACTCCACCAAAAAATCAAACTATCCCACCACAGCACCAGCACAACACTTGCCACGTTCCGAGAAATACCCCGCTAATTATCCATGAACCATAAAACTCCACAAGTGACCACCTCTATGCTCAAACACCAGGTCATAAGAACAACCCCATATACGTGGAGACTCTACCTCACTCCACCCAACACGTTGCTTACACACCTGGATCTAGTGAGAAGGATATTCTCATTAAGAATTTGGCCGAGAAACTCAAGAAGCTGACTAGTCGAGTTTAGGGCGTTGAAGGAAGTAAGGGAGTTGAAGGGTTGAACTATGAAGATCTCTGCATACATCCCGATGTTGAACTACCAGAGGGTTACAAACCTCCTAAGTTTGAGATGTTCGATGGTACAAGTGATCCCAGAGTCCATCTGAGGACCTATTGCGATAAATTGGTTGGAGTAGGAAGAGACGAGAAGATTCGCATGAAACTGTTCATGAGGAGCCTCATAGGAGATGCTTTATCTTGGTACATCAGCCAAAACCCTAAGAAGTGGTCCAACTGGGTGAGTATGGCATCAGACTTCATGGACCGGTTCAGGTTCAATACTGAGAACGCTCCAGACGTGTTCTAGATCCAGAACCTCAAGAAGAAGCCCACTGAAACTTTTCGCGAGTATGCCACTCGCTGGAGATCTGAAGCAGCCAAGGTCAGGCCTGCCCTAGATAAAGAACAGATGAACAAATTCTTCGTCCGAGCACATGACCCGCAGTATTATGAACGGCTGATGGTGATTGAAAATCACAAATTCTCTGACATCATCAAATTAGGTGAGAGAATTGAAGAAGGTATAAAAAGTGGAATGGTCACTACTTTTGAGGCACTACAGGCCACCAACAAAGTCTTGCAGTCCGGAGGTATATCCAAGAAGAAAGATGCAGGAACGATAATGATTGCACAGGGACCCAAATCTCCGTTGGTATACCGAGCTTCCCCACTCTCATACCAAGCATCCCCGCCCACCTATCATCAGCAACTCCACCCACATATCAGCCATCTCCACCACCTACATATCAGCCTACTTCCCTCAGATATTCCCAACCAGCTCTTGTTTATCATACCTACAACTCTCAACCATCTCACTTCCAATCACCCCCTACTCGCCAAAATTTCCCGAGACCTCGACCCAACTTCAATCGCAGACCTCTTAAACAGTACACTGCCATTGCTGAACCTATCGACCAGCTGTATGAAAGACTAAATGTGGCTGGTTATGTCACTCATATACCTGCTATAATCCCTGAAAATCCATCCCAATGGGTTAATCCAAATAAGACTTGTGTATACCATTCCGACGTGAAGGGGCATACAATTGATGAATGTCGCTCGTTAAAAGATAAGATCCAGTCTATGATTGATAACAAGGTCATCCAAGCAAAGGAGGGTGCTCCCAATGTTCGCAACAATCCGCTCCCAGACCATAGGGGTGTCAACATGATAGAGATAGAAGAAGATTGGGACCCAGAGGGGTCGATCGGGTTGATCATAGAAGGTGATGACCCAAGGAAGACAACAATCACTCTTAATCCTATTATAGTCCAGATTCATCCATCCGGGGACGTCAAGGTAACTGCGTCAGTCGCATTCAAGTTTGAAACGGCACCACCTGCAGACACACTTGTGCCGTTCGAGGTTGAAGTTGTGCCTCCTGCTAAGGCACCTGTTCCATTCGAAGTGAAAGTAGTTGCACCAATCACAGTGACAGTGTCAACCACACCGCCTTTCAATGATGAGGTTGTACCTTGGGATTACACGGCAGAAGCAAGAAGGAAAGGTAAAGTCAAGATAGAAGAAGTTGGTGCTGCACAGGGGATGACAAGGACCGTCAGGGTCTATACACCTGAGCACTTGGCAGAGTCTAGCAAGAATGCTTCCAACAGACCACCCATCATTGAGACATGCCCAGATGATCTTTGGAGGAAGGTGCAGGCCAAGGAATACTTAGTCATCGATCACCTGAACAAAACTCCGTCCTAGATATCCATTATGTCATTACTGCAGAATTCAGAGACACACAAGAATGCTTTGATGAAAGTGTTGAACGAAACATATGTGCCAAATAATATCACCAGTGGGGAAATGGCCAATATGGTAGGTCAAGTGTTGGAGAGTAATAAGATCACTTTCCACGAGGACGAGCTACCGCCTGAAGGGTTAAGTCACAACAAAGTGTTGCACATCACTGTGCAATGCGAAGACTACTTCTTAAGCAGGATTCTGATCGACGGGAGATCAAGCCTTAACATCTGTCCGTTGACAACGTTCATGAAGTTGGGCAAGGGACTATACGAGATAACAGAAGGGTCTATGAATGTAAAATCTTTCGACGGTTCTCAGAGGTCTACCATTGGGGAAATAAGCCTTTGTCTACAAATGGGACCCACGTGGTTCGAAATTGATTTTCAAGTGATAGACATATCGGCGTCCTACAACCTGTTATTAGGACAACCGTGGATACATGCCGTTGGGGCTGTGGCATCAACATTGCATCAGGCAGTAAAATCTGAATGGACCATCAGGAAGTGATCATCCATGGAGACAGAAGCAATCATATCTATAGTCGCCAGACCATCTCGCTGGTTGAAGGAAGAAGAAGGCTGGGTGGAGAAACCTATCACCATATCGGATGGGTCAACGCAATAGACAAAGACAAATGGTGGGACAATAAGATCGAAAGCATACTGAACTGGAGTGGATACGAGCCTGGCAAAGGACTCGGTAAGAATCTTCAAGGGATTTCCAAGCCAATACAGCTGAAGCGCCATGGCACCACTTTTGGGCTGGAATACAAATACACATGGCAGGAGTACAAGAATTGGTCGCCACCATGGCGCAGTCCTTACTATCCATTGGAACAGACGATACCGCATCTGGAGCAGACCTTCCAACAGGTCGACATAATATGGGGGTCAGAGGAAGAAGAAGCACTAGCAGCCTTGAAGGATCTATTCTTGGAAGATGATGATATGGACTGTTGTGTCATTGGTGAGGAGGAGGAGGAGGAAGGACCTTCCATCCAAGCTGTGAGCAAGGGATCGTCCCTTCGAAATTGGACCGTCAGACCATCCAGGGCCCGACGAGTCCTGGGGTAGCAAGGCTGAACAAGCATTATTTATTTTATTTCTGCTAATGATTTCCTTTTCTCATTATGTTTTCAATAAATTCCCCGATGTTCCCAAAACGTTTGCTTAAATTATAAAAATCACTTTTACGATTCAACGAATCAATATTTATTTATTATCATTTTTCTCTCATTACTTTTATCTATACAACATTACTATTTCCTGTCTTGATGAACCAATGACTGTGACATGCAATGAGACAACGCAACAAAAGGACAATGATTCAGAAGAAGAGGATGTCATACCTGATGAAATTATCAGAGAAGTTGAGGATTTTGAGAACAGACCTAAGTCCAATCTGGACGAAACGAAGATAATCAACCTGGGAAATTCATAAACTGTCAAAGAAACTCGCATCAGCATCTATTTGTCGCCGTCAGAAAAGGAGGAATACACCCGATTCTTGAAAGAATATGAGGACATATTTGGATGGTCGTATAATGACATGACTGGTCTAAGTACATCCATTGTGGCTCACAAGTTGCCAACCAATCCAATGTGCCCGCCGGTAAAGCAAAAGCTCAGAAAGTTCAAACCTGATATGAGTCTGAAAATCAAAGAGGAAGTTACTAAGAAAATCAACGCCAAGGTCCTCAGGGTGGTTGAATACCCAACATGGTTAGCAAACATAGTACCAGTGCCCAAGAAAGATGGAAAGGTCAGGGTTTGTGTCGACTACCGAGATCTCCACCGAGCCAGTCCAAAGGATGATTTCTCTCTTCCAAACATACACATCCTGATTGACAATTGTGCCAAGCATGAACTTCAGTCGTTCGTGGATTGCTTTGCTGGTTACCATCATATTTGGATGGACGAGGAAGATGCTGAGAAAACGGCTTTCATTACGTCGTGGGGAGTCTACTGTTACAAGATGATGTCATTCGGTCTAAAGAATGTTGGGGCCACCTATATGAGAGCTATGACCACTATCTTCCATGACATGATACACAAAGAAATCGAGGTGTATGTGGATGACATCATCATCAAATCCAAGAGAGCCACCGACCATATAGCAGATTTGAGAAAGTTCTTCGACATATTGCAAAAGTACAACTTGAAATTAAACCCCGTGAAGTGTGCGTTCGGGGTTCCTGCTGGGAAATTGCTTGGGTTCATCATCAGCCACTGAGGAATAAAATTGTATACATCAAAGGTCAAAGCCATCCAAGAGTTACCACTGCCAAAGAACAAGAAAGATGTGATGAGTTTCTTGGGACGCCTTAACTACATCAGCCAATTCATAGCCCAATCCACGGTTATATGTGAACCAATATTCAAGATGCTGAAGAAAGATGTTTCGACCAAATGGACAGAGGATTATCAAAAAAAATTCGATAGAATCAAGGAATACTTGTCAACGCCACCAGTTTTGGTCCCGCCAGAGCCAGGTAGACCCTTGCTACTCTACCTTGCGGTATTAGATGGAGCTTTTGGCTGCGTTATGGGACATCACGACGAGACAGGAAGAAAGGAGCAAGCTATATATTATCTGAGTAAGAAGTTCATTCCATACGAGGCACGATATTATCTACTGGAACGTACATGTTGTGCTCTAACCTGGGTAGCACGAAAGTTGAGGCATTACTTCTGTGCCTACACAACATATCTTATATCAAGAATGGATCCCTTAAATTATATCTTTCAGAAGCCCATGCCCACTAGCAAGCTGGCCAAGTGGCAAATCCTGCTGAGTGAGTTCGACATTGTTTATGTGACTCAGATAGAAGTCAAGGGACAAGCATTGGCAGACCATCTTGTTGATTACCCGGTGGATGGAGAATACGAACCCCTGAAAATGTATTTTCCCGATGAAGAAGTGTCATTCATAGGAGAAGACATTGCAGAATCATATGACGCTTGGAGAATATTCTTCGACGGAGCAACTAATTTCAAAGGAGTCGGCACCGGAGCTGTCCTGGTATCGGAAACAAGTCAAGATTACTCGGTGTCTTGGCCAAGAAGATACTCAGAGTCGGTTATTTCTAGATGACCATGGAAACAGACTGCATCCAGTATGTTCGGAAATGCTACCGATGTCAGGTACATGCAGATATGATAAAGGTACCCCCAAATGAGCTCAATGCAACAATCTCACCTTGGTCGTTCGCCGCCTAGGGAATGGACGTCATTGGACCAATCGAGCCTACAGCCTCAAATGGACACAGGTTCATCTTAGTAGTTATTGATTATTTCACCAAATGGGTCAAAGAAGCATCTTACAAAGCAGTGACTAAGAAAGTCGTGGCAGACTTTGTCCGCGACCGTATCATTTATCAGTTCGAAGTTCCAGAGTCAATCATCACCGACAACGACTCCAATCTAAACAGTGATCTGATGAAATCCATGTGCGAGACTGTCAAAATCAAGCACAAGAATTCCACACCCTATAGACCTCAGATGACTGGAGTTCTAGAAGCCGCCAACAAGAACTTCAAAAAGATATTAAGAAAGATGATAGAAAAACACAAACAATGGCACAAAAAGCTATCATTTTCCTTATTGGGATACCGCACCACAGTACGTACATCAATTGGGACAACTCCTTATTTGCGAGTGTATGGTACGGAAGCTGTTATTCCTGCAGAAGTGGAGATCCCTTCCTTAAAAATCATACAAGAAGCCGAGCTCAATGACGCAGAATGGATAAAAGGCCGTTACGAGTAGCTAGACCTCATAGACGGGAAAAGAATAAATGCAGTA
Organism: Nicotiana undulata; assembly: GCA_005239495.1. Lineage (NCBI taxonomy): Eukaryota > Viridiplantae > Streptophyta > Magnoliopsida > Solanales > Solanaceae > Nicotiana > Nicotiana undulata. Next base: position 54,864 of record ML299773.1, on the reverse strand, counting down.
TGTCATGGACAACTTTATCAGAACAGAATGTCCAGAGCTTTCAACAAAAGAATCAAGCCGAGACAGTTCACACTGGGGAAGCCGGTGTTAAAGAATATCTTTCCACATCAAGATGAAGCCAAATGGAAATTCTCTCCCAACTGGCAAGGTACGTATATGGCTCACCGAGTATTGACAGGGGGAGCTCTTATACTTGCAGAAATGGACGGAGAAGTCTGGCCAAAGCCAATCAGTTCTGATGCAGTCAAGCGCTACTATGTGTAATTCTTTATGTTTTTCCCAAATGATGTAAATTGAACTACACTCGACCCGATTCCCGTTTAAGAGGGGATACGTAGGCAGCCCTATGGGTTCGGTCACAATTCAGTAAAAATCTCATTTCCCCCCGCAATTAGAAACTGGGGTAGAATTTTGAGGAGGACCCTCAAAATTCCGAAGCAAGTTCAACCGATCGCAGCATGTACAATTGTCAGAGTCTTCAACCCATCCAACTGGGGCAGAATTTTGAGGAGGACCCTCAAAATTCCGTAGCATGAGAGTTTGCAATGTCTTGAACCGTGTCAGGGTCGTCGGTTCATCTAAATATATATATATATATATATATATATATTTAGATGAACCGACGACCCTGACACGGTTCAAGNTATATATATATATATATATATATATATATATATATATATATATATATATATATATATATATATATATATATATATATATATATATATATTATTTTTCTACTATGTTTTTACAAAATCATGCATGCTCGCTTTCAAAAATAGCTTTGTTTAGCAAACGCTACCCCGATGATATAAACAGAATCACCAGACAAAGAAAAGCGAGGAAACAAAGGCCAGCGGGGATACAAACCAACCTTCTCTATCTACAGAACTCTCGATTTTTCTTTGGATGCAGGAACAAAGAATAAACATGTTCAAGGTCACAATTCTCAAAACAATTGTCGACGCTGAAATTTGCTATCAGCACAAAGGATAACACGCTCCGTAATCACAGTTATCACAACAATCGCAACACCACAATCTACTACCAGCCAAGAAATCTTACTAGCATCTGCTATTTATTCTTTTGCATAAGGCTACTCTCTGCCTTCCTATTTGCATAAGACTAATCGCTGCCTTCCCGTCTGCATGAGGTTAAACTCTACTTCCATCTTGCATGAGTCTAAGCTCTGCCTCCATCTGCTTAAGGCTAATCGCTGCCTTCCCATCTGCATGAGGTTAAGCTCTACCTCCATCTTGCATGAGGCTAAGCTCTGCCTCCATCTGCATAAGGCTAATCACTGCCTTCCTATCTGCATGAGGTTAAGCTCTACCTCCATCTTGCATGAGGTTAAGCTCTACCTCCATCTTGCATGAGGCTACTCTCTGCCTTCCTATTTACTTTTCACCGAGACTAAGCGCTGTCTCGTAAGCATTATTTACTTCGCTTCTCTCTCGGGCTAAGCTCTGCCCTCCACTACCCAAGACTAAGCTTTGTCTTGTGGAATTCATATTATTGCATTTCATGGGTTGAAATATCGCCAACTTGTCTAAAGGAGTCATAGTCTAACGACATCATCCTCATAGCCGGAAGACACCATGTCATGGCCTGAGGATCTCTCTCAATTTGCATATCATTATTCAAAGGCGTCATAGTTCGGAGGCACCATCTTCATGGCCCGAGAACATCATTTCGTGGCCTGCGAATCTCTCATCAAACAATTCATGGCCTACGACATCATGGTCTGAGGACGTCATCCTTAACCGTCCAAAGGCAACTTTCATAGTCCAACGGGAACTTGCATCATGTTTAAATTTATGCATCATATACGCTTGTATTTCTTTTATTTGCAGGTGACCTGACGAGCAACAGTTATCCCAGCAGGAGCGGTCCCGCTCCAGTTCTACCAGCCATATCCAAACCCTATATCCCGTAAATCGTTCATTCGCCCAGTCCTAGATGTTGCGTCCGTTCTTGAAATGACTTCACCGGTATATCTCGTTGATGAATCCGGAACTACATATGGCCTGATTCCTGTAAAATCAGGGATATGTAGGCAGCTCAGAAGCCAGGGTGCGGCCTAAATCTCTATAACCGTTTTGCTCGGTCAAAATTGGCCATCATATCTTTACCGACAAACTCTTTCATCCTTTCCGGGTAAAGAGGGGCATATGTTGATACCCAATTTTTTCCAAAAAATATTCTAAATTGCATATATATCTTCAGAATCATGCATTATTAGCAATAGATATTTTTCCATAAGTTTCCTATATTTTATTAATTTATCCAGCATTATATTTTCAATAAATAATTACAAATTGCATCACAAATGGTTTCAAAAATATTTCTTGATTTGATTTATTACTTTTGGTCCTATTAAGACCAAATTATTTCACAATTAGCCAAATTGGCACCTTTTGGCTATAATTGCAATAACTTTGCAATTATAGCCCAATCATATAATTTTACACTATTTTATATCTAGAAATTAACCATTTGTATTTTTAAATATTAAATAAACATTTTAAACTTATTTCTATGCATGAAATTTATTTTTTACAATTATTAGCTATTTTATAAATTATTTTTATTAATTTAATTGGGTATTTAACAAATGGCCTAATTTTATTTCAATTAAGCCAGCCCCAAACCAATTAAACAACCCAAATACCCCCAGGCCCCATCCATTAATTGCCCGGCCCAATCCTTTGTCTCCGTTGTTACATCTATCACATTTTCCTCTCTTTCTCTCCGCTGTTACATCTCTCATCTCTCTCAAAACTCTCTCTGCTAAACCTACTCACCGGTCGTTGGCTTGCTGGTAACTATGGTGGTTTCACCACCATCCCCAGCCCCATAGCTCCCTCACACACCGGATTATTGCTAACCTAGAGACCTTGAGAGAACCATAGGTGGTTCAACTCACCCCATGGATTTTCACGCCGTCCTCAGGCCATTCTTGGCCGTCCGACTAAGATCCTTCTATCTCCGGCTAGAACCTGTGGTTTCTAAGTCAATTCTCTCTCTCTTTGGTTTCTCTCTCTGAAACCCTAATTTTAACTCTTGATATCTTAGATCTGCAATAGATCTGAGTATATTCTGATTTATTTTGTTGTTTCCTTGAAGATTTTTCCAATTTTTCTAAAATGCCTCTTCGTCTTCAAACTAGGGTTTCTTAACCCCTTTTCCAAAATGATTCTCTTTCTGATTTTCCATGTTATTTTATGATTTTTACCATGTTTCAACGGTTATTTATGTTTCCCCTTTCATTCGACTTATTATGTTGAAAACCCTATTATGTTTACTCTGTTCATATTGTGGTACTTTCCTTCAGTTAATATTGCATTCTATTGGAATCCCTGAATCCCTGTGATTGGTATTCTCTATTCTTTACTGATTTCAACCTCTAAAATATTCCATGCCTTGTTTTGTGGTCGATTATGCTGTCAAACTAATTCTTAAGCACTTTCCTTAATTAGAATATTCTGAACCTAGCCTCTATCAGATGTCTTATACTTCTATGTGCTGAAATTGTTTCCTTATGTGTTATATTCCAGTCACATATGGCATCTTTTCTTATTTATTACCTGTCTATTACCATTTGAAGTTGACTCCGTAATTAAAGGGATTACTTACACTGATTGATACTTAATTCCCCAATCACTGCATAACTTTGATTTTTACTTTATTTGCTACATGTTTTCAAACTATATATACATTGCTCTTTCATTAACACAACAGACGAACACATTGGTTCAAAAATCTCTCTCTCTCTCTCTCTCTCTCACATTCAAAACTTTCTGCTCTCTTTCTGTGTTACTTACTATTATTCTGAGTTAGCCGGTTGCAAGCCAAGACTAACTATTATGCTCTCTTGTCCTTCACTTTTGTGTTTACTGTCTTCTTCACTTGTATGTTCTAATTTCAATTCAAGTCCCAAATCAATATGCTTCTTTTACTGCTTCAGTTTATCATGTTTCTAATATGTTTCTATCTGTGGTTTTGTTGTTCAACCTGCAACTAATATGTCTACTTTACTGCTTTATCAGCATGATTTTGAATATGTCCAACCCCTTAGGATCGGCCTGCATATGAACCCCCTTTGTAGTATACCTCAATGTGACTCTATCTTACTTATGTTTTCTCTGATTTCTATCATGAACCTTTTTGTGCAAAGCAGTTGGCTATCCTAAGTTTTCTGGTCCTGTGTTAGTTCTGAGATTCATGATGTGCTGATACCATTAGATATTCCCTTCCCTAAACCCCTATAAGAATTTTCATGCTCCTGTAACTATGTGTGCACTACATGTGCTCTATGTGTCTCCAATCCCCATCACCCCTGTGTGTAGGTTTGTTCTTCCTGTTTTGGTTCTGTGTTCTTTAAGTATTGCTGAGTTTGGTTTTGGATTTATGTTTGGTATGTTGTTGTTTAATTATATAACTCTCTCTTTTCAAAAGTTGTCCTATTGAACAACTCTCTTATTTTACAAAACTATTTCAAACAAGTCTCTTTCAACACTGGTTCCTACTAAACCTTTTCAAAACTATGTCAAGCACTCTCACTCTATTCTTAGGTCCTTAAGTTATGCCCATCTAATGTGTGATTGCTTAGGGATCCTTATGAGATCCCTATGAACTCTGATGCATTAGAGATGGACCTTCCACACTGCACTTACTCAATTATGGTTGTGAAATCTTGGTGTGAGCACTGCCCGGAATCCCTTGAGGTCCTTAGGGAACACTGACACACCCGGATATGAGGAAGGATATGAAACATCTGAGCATTGGAGGTTTTGAAAACCTGGGCCTATTTTCAGGCTCCCTATAGTGTAACTTCTTATTTTTCCTTAGTTATTTATGTAATTCATTCAATATTGGTTTGTAATAATTGTAGTAAACGAATATTGGGGATGGATAGTGAAAAAGGGAGGGTAGATATATAGGTTATCTATATCAATGGGTATAAACCATGCTTTAGGTTTACATTTTCATGTATGCACAGTAAATTCATGTTTAAGACCAACACATGCAAAGCATATCATACGTTAGATATCATGCTCTTAAGTTTCGTGTATACTGTTTCAGCATTACATTATTTTATCACTTAGAAATCATGTTTCAGGGCTAAATAATAGCACTAACACAAATTGTTGCTCCTGCACCTTTTGAAATCAAGTTTAACATTGTTGTAATCTTTTGTGCATCCTGCTTTAGGAACTCTGCATATCCTGAAATCATGTTGTGCATTTAGAAATCCTGCTTTAGGAACTCTGCATATAAATCATTCTGCATTTTATATGTGCATTAGATACCATGTTTTAGGATCTTGTTTGTACTCGCTTAATCCCACCTAGTTAAACTACTAATGCATGAAAAAGGTTACAAAACAGTCTCACCCTGTTTTAAACAAATTGGTAATAACCCTGTATTTGTAACACCTGGAACATAGTGCTTTAGGTGAAACGACCTATAACAATTCTCTTTAATGATACTGGTAATTATTGTGCATTACCCCTACGCCTAGGCAAACCTTAGGTATTCAACCTCTGAAAAAGGAAAACCTGAAATTGCCCCTTTTGTGTTTACTGCCTAATGCTTAACAGGTTTAAAATCAGTAGGCAAACTGATTAGGGCCCCTGCTTCTGAGCTTTATAAAACCAAATCTGCATATCTCTTGTGTTCTGATACTCACCTAGACATCATGTTTAGGATCCTGCTTAATAATACTGCCCTTGTTTGTGTTTGAGTCGTATTGTTTATGTGCACTATCTGTGGAGGTAAATCTAAGCATCTAATTGCTTCTTTCTGCCTTATTTGTTAAAGTCCAATTTGTTCTTGCTTGTCGCCTTAGTATTTTCTTCTTTTAACCTTAGGGGTCTGTCTAGAACTACCTATATGTGGAGGCCCTAAATTCCTTCAGGGCCATTAAGAAGGGACGGGTAACAACACGCATAGAGATTGTTAAATAGACGCGCTTTGATAACCTTTAAGGGTTGGGAAAGGGTAGACATGGATATGATGACCGGTGCGCTAATGCCACGTGTATCCCCTCTTTTGAGGAGTGATTACCGGGCATTGTACTGATGTGACCCTATAGGGTAAATAACCTAGGACCTCCGTATCCCCTACACATGTATTCTTAGATCACAAATCTTTCAAAAACATTGTATATGTATTTTAGACTTTAAATCTTTTAAACTTTAGCACATATGTGTGCTTAGACTGCGAATCTTTTTAAAATCCTTTACTTGTTCAAACTTTAATTGCCTATTTGTTACTTGTCTAAATTCACAAAGCTTGTTTGGCCGGGAACCACAGTTGTGGACTTTGAGGGGTGCCTAACACCTTCCCCTTAAAGTAATTTCAAGCCCTTACCCAATCTATGCTTATCCAAATTTGTGTTTGTAAATGACCCTTAATAGGTGCCCTAACGCACCTTAATTCGTTAGGTGGCGACTCTCCAATTCCTTACCCCTTTCCCAAAAGGAGACGAGTTGTCCCGATAATGTCGAAAACTCTTGACCGATCCGAAAGGAGAGGAAAAAGGGGAATGCGACAGTGATGAGTGACGGAGTGACACTGCTGTGAGATTGTATTTATTTGTGTGGGTGCTGCATTTATCTATTTAAATTTCTTGGTGGCATTTACTATGTTATGGGATTTATCTGTTTATTTCTGTTATTTTTAAATTGTTAAAATAAATAATTGGATTGTTTTGCTTAGCTCGTCACTACTGCTCAGTTCCTTAGTTATTTCTGTTACTACTGAGTCGGTTGTACTCATACTACACCCTGCACTATATGTGCAGATCCAGGTGAGTTGGAAGGCGGCGATCGTTGATTTTAGGCCGGCTATATGTGGAGATTGCAAGGTAGCTGCCAGCATCTGCATGACCTTGTTACTCTTTTTATCATTTATTCCTTTGGATAGTATTTACAGTTAGACAGTTATAGATCTTAGTTCATAATTTTAGACGCTCGTGACTTAGTGACACCTCGATGTTTGGGGCTCGTTTTCACTTTATATTAATATTATTTAGAGTTGATTTAGTTTATGAGAAATTTAAATGTTGATATTATATTATTAAATTCTTAAAATCAATCAATAGTAATATTCGGGAAGTAGGCTTGCCTAATAACACGATGGGCGCCATCACGACCATGTATGGATTTTGGGTCGTTACAAGTTGGTATCAGAGCTTAGGTTACATAGGTTTCACGAGTCATGAGCGGGTTTAGTAGAGTCTTGCGGATCGGTACGGAGACGTCTGTACTTTTCTTCGAGAGGTTGCAAAACCTTTGGGAAAATTTCACATTCTTGAATTCTTATCGTGCGGTATTGATTCAGCTTGAAGTGTAACTCTTTGAATTCCTTCCGTGCATTCGTATGCGCACATGAGTGCTCGGTATCAGTTGAGCATCGATGACTTGTGATTCCCTGGATGAGGTGCGAGATGTGATAGTGTGTAGATGCGAAGTTTGGGTCTTGTAGTAAATTTCAAATGTTGAAAATGGAATTCTATGGTTTACGGACTAATGTTGAAGTGATGATCTTCAGTTATCTTATTTTGTCGGGACTATATGGAATATGGTGACATGATCACCCCTGGGGATAAGAATGGTTAGGTTTGACGGCATAGGAACAACTCTTGGCACGTTCGAGGACGAACGTATATTTAAGTGGGGGAGAATGTAACGATCCGACCAGTCATTTTGAGCATTTGTATTTCGCTCGGTAGTTTGGGGGCACGAGTAGATAAGTATGATGGATTAGGACTTGTGTGCAAAATTTGAGGTCATTCGGATGTGGTTTGATAAGTTTCGGCGTCGTTGGCGAATTTTGGATGTTTAGAAGTTCTTCGGCTTGAATTCGAGGTTGATTTGGTGGTTTGTTGTTGTCTTGAGTGTTCTGGAGGTTCGGCTAAGTTCGGGTAGTGATATATGACTTGTTGGAATTATTGGTTGAGGTCCCGACGGCCTCGGGTGAGTTTCAGATAGGTTTGGGTTATGTTGCGCTCGTTTTTCTTATGTTTCGACGACGTTTCTTCAAGCATAAATGATATCATATTGAACAAATGAGTGTTGATTTCTGTTTTGAATAAACAATTAGATCTGTATCGTAATTACAGACCCGTAGCAAAAAGAATCATCGAATTTGGACATCGTATGAGGATTTTATGGTCATTTTATTAAAGTTACTAGATGTTTCAGATTAATTACGAAATTGTCACTGACGGCGTATTTAAAAATCTGCACGATTTGCAAATATTAAAACCTACATAACTCCTTTATTATAAGATCAAATTGAGTGATTCAAAAGCCTAACTTGACTAGAATTTCACAAGAAATCCATTGGAGGCATAATAAGCGAGTTTCGGGATCCTTTGGCATGAGAAACGAGGCAGAATAGCTGACAGAAAAATATATAGAACTAGGGTTTGTTCATTTGATCATATTGAGGTAAGTTTTCTCTACTCGGTTTTGATTATATTTCGTGAATCCATCTTCGTTTTTGGGATTTGATTGACGATTTCAAAGTGAAATTGAGGGAGTTAGGACTTGAGTTTTAGGTAGGGATTTGAGGGACCAAATGGAGTCCAATTTTGATAAATTTTATATGGTTAGACTCGGGATAGGACGAGGGTTTTGATTCTGTCATTTTTTACTAAATTCGAGATGTGGGCGCGAGGGCCGGGTTTTGACCGATTTCGGATTTTTGGCATATTTTGTAATTTTTATTGTGAAATTCGATTCGTTAGCCTATGTTGATGTTATTAATCTGATTATGGTTAGATTCGAAACTTTTGGAGATCGATTCCATAGACGAGGGCATCCCAGAGTAGGATTTTACGTTGTTAAGGTAAGTAACAGTTTTAACTCTGGCTTTGAGGGTATAAACTTGGAGAATTTGATATCATGTGATTGTTTGGAGGTGATACCCACGCTAGGTGACGGGCGTGTGGGTGTATACCTCGAGGGATGGAGACTTGGTCCGTCTCGTAAGGCCTCATGGCCATAATTCGTGTTTACGTAGTTACTTGTTGTTGAACTTGTCTGTCTTCATGTTAGAGATCATGCTTAGGCTTTATTCATGCTAATATTATTTGTACTCAGTCATAGAAATTATTGTACATGTTTACCTTAGTCTCTATTAATTGCTGATATGTTGTGATACTTGATATGGGTTGTGTCCCCTTATTTGTTGATAATGGTGAGGGTAGTGAGGTACATGATTGAGTGAGACTGATGGCCTGGCTGTGGGGATATTAATACCATAGTGCGTGAGCTTTCCGCATAGCACGTGAGCTGTCCATGCGGGTCCAAGTATTGTTACCATAGCGTGTGAGCTGTCCATGCGGGTCCAAGTATTGTTACCATAGCGTGTGAGCTGTCCGCGCAGCACGTGAGATGTCCGTGCGGATCCAGGTATTGATATTATGGCATGTGAGTTGTCCGTGCTTAGAGCGTTTTATGGTACGTAAGTTGTTCGTGCCTAGAAGTTGGGCTTTGGGAGCCCCTCCGGAGTTGAGTGTATTAAGTGTTGAGTTCTAAGTGCTAGTGATGAGTGATGGAGTGACAGTGCTGTGAGATTGTATTGATTTGTGTGGTTCTTGCATTTATCTATTTAAATTTCTTGGTAGCATTTACTAAGTTATGGTATTTACATGTTTATTTCTGTTATTTTTAAATTGTGAAAATCAATAATTGGAGTGTTTTGCTTAGCTCGTCACTACTGCTCAGTTCCTTAGTTATTTCTGTTACTACTGAGTCAGTTGTACTCATACTACACCCTGCACTATATGTGCAGATCCAGGTGAGTTGGAAGGCGGCGATCGTTGATTTTAGGCCGGCTATCTGTGAAGATTGCAAGGTAGTTGTCAGCGTCCGCAGGACCTTGTTACTCCTTTTATCATTTATTCATTTAGATGGTATTTACAGTTAGACAGTTATAGATCTTAGTTCATAATTTTAGACGTTCATGACTTAGTGACACCCCGATGTTTGGGGCTCTTTTTTGCACTTTATTTTAATATTATTTAGAGTTGATTTAGTTTATGAGAAATTTAAATGTTGATATTGTTTTATTAAATTCTTAAAATCAATCAATAGTAATATTCAGAAAGTAGGCTTGCCTAGTAACACGATACGCGCCATCACGACCATGTATGGATTTCGGGTCGTGACACATTCACCTTAAATAAAACTCTATTTATTACAATTACTGCATAAATTGATGTTATGTTAAACCTGTCAAACCGGCCGATTTGACCCGGAATCGTACCGGCCCAGACCGATTAAAACCAGAATCGGACCTATCAAACCCGGTCAAAGTGAATAGTACACTTACCGGGTTAACCGGCCCGGACCGGACTGGTTACAACGATAAATTTTTTTTTTTTTAATAATTGGGGCCCACTTATCCGTTGGCAACGGTCACCTTGGCAGGGAGTCGTTGCCCAACGGTTGATTGGCACAAATGGTCTTTTTTGGGCCTTTTTAAAAAAAAATTAACACTTTTTAATTTACAAATTTAACCTTTTGTAAAACTATAAATACATCCCACCTCTTCTTCATTTGTTCACTCATCTCTCATTTCTCAATTTCTCTCATTCAAGTTAAATCATGCCCTGTGATTCTAGAGTGCGCTTATATGTTTGGGAACACTTTGAGGCGGTAGAAGAAAATGAAGAAGTTTACAAAGTAAAGTGCAAGAATTATGGTATAATCATAAATCTTCGTCCAAAGTGGACGGACACAGACTCTTTAAGGAGGCGTATGAAGATTTGTCTTGAGCGTCCACCAGAAATTCGTTTGATTAATTGATTTGAGACAATTTGTGTTATTTTAATATTATTAGACGTATTATGCATTTATGCTTAATGTTTTAGTTTGTTATTTTAATATTATTAGACGTATAAGTGCAAGTTTGAACTTTAATTTGAATGTAAACTTTAATTTGCAAGTTTGAAGTTTTGAACTTGCATTATATTAATTCTTAATTATATATTCAAATATAAGAAGTTTAAAGTCATTGCATCCTTTATTCAAATACTATTTTTATAAGTTTGTTTTTTTGTTTATATTTTTACGATAGTTATAACAAATAAAAAAAATAAATATCTTACTGTAACCCGGCCCGGTAAACCCATAACCCGTATGGTTTAGTTTTTATCCGGATTAACCCGAACCTGTTAAACCCGTTAAGTCACAACCCAGAACCGGCCCGGTTTCCTACCCGTATGGTTCAAAAAATTTCCAACCCGGCCCGGCCCACCCGGTAAACACCCTTATGTTATGTGCATGTCATTCATTGCCTTCAGAATTGGGAAAATTTCACATAGGAACAATTTTGATCCCTACTTTTCAATTTTATAGCTCATATTTAAATTTACAACTAACTAGCCGAAAAATAATAAGTTAAGATTCAACATCCAACTCCAATAATGTGATGAGCCGAAAGGTCATCCTGTATTTTATAAGTCAAATCTGTGTTTCAAGGTCTTGAAAACCTCCTTTTATCTCATCTCGATTTGCGTGCGCAGCCCGAGTGTATAGTCAGGAATCCTTTATGTGAAAAACTGAGAAAATGCTAATTTTTACTTTCGAAATTTGATTTAATTTGACTTCGGTCAACATTTTGGGAAAACGGACCTAGACCCATGATTTGACGGTCCCGGAGGGTCCGTAGGAAAATATGGGACTTGGGCGTATGCCCGGAATCAAATTCCGAGGTCCCAAGCCCGAGAAATAAATTTTTGAAAGAAACTATTTTCAGAAAAATATAAAGAATTCAAGGAATTTGATTAAGTTTGAAATCTATGGTATCAGGCGCGTATTTTGGTTTTGGAGCCCGGTACAGGTTCAATATGATATTTATGACATGTATGTAAAATTTGGTAAGAAATGGAAGTCGTTTGACGTTTGACGTGATTCGGACCCGTAGTTGTAATGTTTGATATTTTTGATTTTTTTTTTATTTTGATGCTAAATTCTTTGTTCAAGCTGTTATTTTGGCGATTTGATCGCACGAGTAAGTCCGTAGGATATTTTTGAGGTTGTGTGCATATTTAGTTTTGAGCCCCGAGGGCTCGGGTGAGTTTCGGATAGGCGTCAGAGTGTTTTTGAACTTAAAAACATGGTATTGGGCTATTTTTCTGGTGTCTGAACTGTTGTGCTATGCTAACGCATGGGAAGCTATGCGAACGCACACAAGTTTGGGAGGGGGAAGAATTGTTCTATGCGAATGCACCTAGGTGGTCGCAAACGCATAGAAGGTTTAGGGGGCTAGGGTCGAGCAGTGTTAACTCTGTGCGAACGCATCACAACACAGGGTGCGAACGCGGAGCTATAGGGCTACTCTATGCAAACGCACCATGGGGGTCGCGAACGCGGAGCTATAGGGCTACTCTATGCGAACGCACCATGGGGGTCGCGAACGCATAGGTCAGGTAAGCCATACCGATGCGAACGCGGCCAGGGGCCCGCAAATGCATAGGGTAGTGGTCCAGTGATATTAAACAGTAGCTAAAAATGGGATATCTTCTAATTTTCATAACTTTTTCACCTAAACTCGAAATTGGGCGATTTGTGAAGAGGTATTTCACTACAAAATCATATGTATGTATTCTTAGACTTATTTTCTTCAATTTCCATTAACACCCATTAGATTTTTAGGCCTAAATCATGTTCTTAAGGGTAGAAAATTAACGAGTTGGATAGAGTTAGGGCTTTTTGAATAATTGAAATGTAGACCTCGTTTTGGGGTCGGATTTCGAAACTAGTTACATATTCGGGCTCGTGGGTGAATGAGTGATTGGGTTTTGGTCTGAACCTCGTATTTTGACCAAGCGGGCCCGGGGTCAATTTTTGACTTTATGGGAAGAATGTTGGAAAACATATAATTAAGCATTGGAATTGAATTGTTTAGCATTTATTGATGTTATTTAGTCGATTATCTAGATACATTTGATTTGGAGTCAAATTCAAAAGGGAAAGTGGTGATTGAGGCTTGATTTTGATCGTGGAAGTCGAGGTAAGTGTTTGGCCTAACCTTAGCTTGATGGAATAGGTGTTGAGTCTTATTTGCTATGTGTTTATACCATGTTCAACGTATAGGTGAGGTGACGAGTACCTATACGTTGGTGTCAAGCATGCTCGTGAGTCGGATATTATGAATTATGTGGTTTTCATTGATATTTACTGTGTTATAGCTTGAGTTTCACTTTGTGGTTATTCATTTTGGTGGAAATTCTTGGTAATGAACATTGTTGAGTATTGTGTTCAGTTGAGGAACTTTATGTGAAAATATGTCCTTGAGTGAGATTGGTTATAGTTGTGTCCCTTGCGGTGATAGTGATATTTCTCCTACTGTTTCCTTGCCGGGATGTTATGATTTATTATTGTGATTCATTTTGTTGATTCTTCCTTGCCAAACTTTTGTTATTGATATTGTTTGGGTGAGGAAGAGTGTAAAGCAAGAAGGGTGATGCCATGTATTGATTTTTGTGAGGAAGAGTGTAAAGCACGAAGGGTGATATCGTGTATTGATTATTGTGTGGATGAGAGTGTAAAAGCACGAAGGGTGATGCCGTGCCATATTGTGATATTAAAAGCACGAAGGGTGATGTCGTGCCGTTTCTATTGATTATTGTGAGGACGAGAGTAAAAGCACGAAGGGTGATGTCGTGCACTTGCATTTATTATTTGGTGAGTATGAGATTAAAAGCACGAAGAGTGATGTCGTGCATTGTTTTCTCTGTGTTCTTATTTCTTGCTGTTAATTGGATATTTGGACTGTTGTCTTATTTTGTTATTTCCGTTTTCTGATATTTCTTTCCCCCAGCATGATCCCATTTTACGTGTACTCAGTTGTCTACTCTTGTTATTGTTTTCCTCCATATATTATTAACTGCACAAGTTGTTTTGGTTGTCGTGTCCTAGCCTCGTCACTACTTTATCAAGGTTAGGTTCGACACTTACTCAGTACATGGGTCGGTTGTATTGATGCTACACTCTGCACATCTTTGTTGTGCAGATCCCGGTACAGACATTGATTGAGGAGGCTGCCTTCAGTCCACTTGGAGACACAGAGGTAGTCTTGTTGGCGTCCGCAGGCCTTGGCGTCCCCTCCTATTTTCCTTTGTACTCTGTTCTAGTTGTTTCAGAAACAGATGTACTTATTTCATTCAGACTTTTACGTGTATTACTCTTAGACAATCCGTGAGTTGTGACTCCAACATTCTGGGATTCAGTTATTTTGGAATTTCGTAAAAGCAGTGGATTGAGTTATATATATGTATATATATGTATATATATGTATATATATATATATATCTTGCTTCATTTTATATTGCTATTTATGCAAATGTTGTATTTCACCTGTTTTCGACTAATAATAAAGGAATAAAGTAAATTGAATATTCACGTTGGCTTGCCTAGCGGATTCAACGTTAGGAGCCATCACGGTCCCGACGGTGGGAAATTCGGGTCGTGACAAATAAATTCTCGAAATTAGTATTTAATTTTTAAAAAAGATTGCTCAAGCTTTTAAGTTAATTTTCGCATCAGCAACTATAACTCAAATATTAGTTCAACAAACCAAATCCATCTGAATGGTGAAACTTAAATTTTTTACAAGCTTAAATATGTGGGTTTAGATTCTGAATTTAATTTTGTGAGAAATTTGGAGTGGGTGTTATTTAGAATTGTTAGAAATAGTATAAGGAGGTTTTATATAAAATTTGAAGTCATTTAATGGAGATTTGGACTGGTTTTGAACAAAAATTGCAACTGAAAATCGTGGAAGAAGTTCGTCTATAGACGCTTGTATAAAGGTGTATAAAAGTGTATAATATTGTATAAGATGTGTTTATACACCCATATACACTATTATACAAGATTATACATAATTATACCAAAAACTGACTGCGTCTTCTTTCTTGCATCTTTTCTAAAATTTAACTCAAATCTTGTTCAAATCTCAAAATTACTTCAACTTGAAATTTTGAACCCCATTTGATATTTTCAATCAATTGGAACAACACCCAATTCAAACAACTAAGAAAATAAAAAAAAAATCCTATTTTCGAAAGCAAAGTTTTGAATAATCTTCAATGTTGGACTTCTCTCTTTAATTTTCTTTCATTGCAATCAGGTGACACATGGGGAGAAGCAGTAATGGCGGATGACCCCTTGAAGCATATGTAGAAGATGTGAGAAGAAAAGAGAGTGAAAGCAATGGTTGAGAGAACACAAATTTAACTCCATAAATTTTAAATTTACTAGTACTTTCAAAATATGTACAATATATGCTAAGTATGATAAAACTTAAAAAGATAGGTCATTTTTGTTATGTTGTGATGTCAAAGTGTATTTTCTTGTAATTCGTTCTTCAGAATTAGCCACGATTCGAGATCTTGAAAATATCCAGCTAAACTATACTCCCTCCGGTCCAAAATAAGTGATTTTCTGGCCTTTTTCTTGTTGTCCAAAATAAGTTATTTTTTCACATTTTAAGAATGAATTAATTATTTTTTTCCTACATTGCCCTTGGAGTAAATAATGTTGGAGTATGTGTAAGGAGTATTTATGTGAGATAGTAAAGATTAATATGGTCAATTTTATTGCTAATTAATGCTAAAAAGTTGATTTCTTAATCTGCACGAAAACATGCAAAAAATTTACTTATTCTGAACCGGAGGGAGTGGTACATAATTTGATAAAGGAACTCCTATTTTAATAAAATCTAAAACATTTTGAATATCATAAGTTTATAATTGCAGTACCCTGACAATTTCAGAGACGCATCAATTTATTTATGAGAAGACACGAACTTTGAACAGAGCAAACAAACCAAAACAGTAATCACCTGAATTTTCCGCAATTTCTTGAACTGGTCTATCAAAAATTATTAAGAAATATTATCCCAAAATGAATGACATGATTCTGAGTAACAAGTTTAAATACGTACGTTTTCATCATATAAAATTTATCGGGCAAATCATGAGCATTAAATTTTATTTGGGGAAAAATAATAACTTATCGGTTCTATATACTCTTAATCCATCCTATTTCATATTTGATCCCTCTCTATGAAATTAAGGACGTACATAAGTCGGGTTGTTTCGAATTTTTTAACTATCAAACTAAATAATGGTATCGGGTTTTTAAATCTATAAACCAAACCAAACCAAATCAATAAAATCGAGTTTTCAATCTCGATTTTTTTCGATTTTTTTTTTCCGGGTTTTCGAGTTTTTTTTTCCCGAGTAAAGTCTTAATAGCAAAAATTTATGTAACTTATGCTCCAAATATTTATTTTAGTCCCAGCAGGATACAACTATAAAATGTATTTTTCAAGAAAATAAAATAATAATATGAGATAAGTCATAACATTGTACTAAAATATTCAATAACATATATAAAAAATTGCACAAAAAATATTATTAATTAATATACCATAATAAAAATTAACATAATCTAAAAATAATATATATGTCGTGCTAAAATAAGTACAACTAATAAATACTATTAATTACCCAACTAAGCATAAAATAAAGATAAACTAGGTTATACTTTTTCATTATAAATCAATGCAAAATTAACAAATAAATAAATATCCAACATTATTGTCATTCCTAGTGTTTAATTGAATTTTTTTTTATTAGCACTAGTATTGATTTGAACTTTATTTGACTTACTACCTTTATGGGCTAAAACATTTATTGGACCATTCAAGAATGTTAAGTCCAAACTTTAAATAATACTTTTAAAAATAAAACTATGAACAAGTTATAGAAATATTTATAAATTATATTACAATAAATATTCATATGCATAAAATATAATTTTTAAAATTGTATAACTAGAATGTCGGGTTGGTTTGGCTCCGGTTTGACTTTTTTAGTTAAAAACAAACCAAATCAATTATGACCGAGTTTTTTTTCCAACACCAAATCAAATCAAACCAAACCACAATCGAGTTTTTTTCTCGATTTGACTCGAAATATCGGGTTGGTATGGTTTATCGATTTTTTCTTTGCACACCCCTAAATTAAGTATCACCAAACTTTCTAATTTCTTTTTCCTTACCCCAATAAAATTAACTTAGTCAAAAAATATAAACAGTGCCAACGTAAAAAAGGTCAGTTGTATATTGAACAATAAAAGGGCTAAATGATTGCGAATATATGTACTATGGTAATTAGATCCATGTTTAATGGCATGTTTTTCTCCAAGAAGTAACACATGCACTTATGTTGCAGTCTGTCTAAGTCTAAACCACGTGAGGATTTTCTGGACATATTTTGAATATATACTTTCCTTTCTTTGTTGTTCAACTAGAACCTTAGTCAAGAATCCCAGAAATTAGGGGATAAATACTTCACTAGATAATACCTAGGAAAAAGAAGCTAGTTTTCAAAATTCAACACTTGTTTTATGCCGAAATTCATGCAAAATCTATAATTTTAAATAAAAAACTAATTAATAACTAGGAAATAATATGGTTTATGTATTTTTATCTTTCTATACGTATACGCAACCGACCACAGAAGTCATGGGTGATAATTGATCCGCTTTGGAAAAGAAAACCATTTGCAAGATGAAACTAGTGGTGTCTTTGACTTCCGGCATTTGCTTCAGACAGAAAATTTGGGACTCAAAGTGTGCCCTCATGAGGCAGGGAAAAAACTTCAAAATGTATCTTTTACGTAACTTGGATAGCTGAGTGGTCAATCATGCACCAATCGTTAATGAGTTGTCTCGCTCGAAAGCTATAACCTGCCCCCCGAACTCGGTATCCATTCTGCCTGATGTTTCACTCCTCCGAAAGACTATTGAAACAAGTCCTGATCCGAGACTTCTCTTAAGGGAAAACCTGAAGATGGAAGAGTGAACGTTGTCGAGCCTAGAACCCGGGAAGCTCTAAAGGTAAGTTCAAGTCGGAAACATAGCGGGGGTTCTCAAGCTTAGGAGAGGAGACAGTTTTGCTGTCGTTAGATTGTGTGGCAACGTCAGCAGAAAGGAGGAGAAGACGGAAGGCTGTATTCAAAATCTATGTCGGATAAAGTTCGGGTACATATATATCGTGGCATGCTGATTCGAGATTTTTAACAAATTCCAACTTTATATTTTCGAAGTGCAGTGAGTAATTTGAATTGAGATAATTTTTTGGATTTGCTCCATCTTACCGTCTTTGCTTTTCTAATGCAAGCATTAATTAATGACAGTTTTTACGGTTCGACCCGAAATCTATATATTACACGAAGATTTCATATTAGTAAAATTGCACATGTTTATACTCATGCAATCTTGCTAATTGCATAGTTATGACAAACAAAATTGTTGGTGCTAATTAAATGATTGTCTTTCAATTATTCAAAGGCTTCATCTATCTTTTCATTGCCTACCTAGGATAATACCAACTTCTAGAGGATAAAACACTACCAAACTTAGCTTTATTGTTTTTTTTATTCTTTCACGAGAAAATGCAAATCTATTAGATTGGTGGTAATTTTTTATAGGTAATGATATATATAGTGCCCGAATCAGCTTACGGACTTCAACTATTCCATTTTTTATTTATTGTTATCCATCAATACTGGTACCGAGTAATCATGTATATTTTCATAATTTTTGCATTTTACTTTATTAACCAGTAGGCCAGATTATATTCATGGATGTAGAACTCATAGAAGGGTAACCTACAATAAATTTAGATTGCAACAACAAAAGGAAGATAAGTAACATTCACAATTGAAGTATATATATATATAGCAATGCTAATTTTTCTTTTATCAGAAAAATCTGCGGCCGCTATCCTTTGGGTGCGCATTGAATAACTTGTTTAATGTGCAATAGCTCGCGAACTATACAGGGGAGAAATAGTATTTTATTCTTCACTAACATTATACCATTTGAGGAAATTTATTACAATAAGATTTAATTCTCATTTATTAATGGAGAGAATCCTTATTCCATGTTCTTTCATATCTTCCATGCCTGGACAAATAATCCCTTTGTCCTTCACTTGATTTTCACATCTTCAATAAATCTTTATAACATTATTGACCTTCTATTATTGTGGGCCAATAATAGTCAGAAGATAAGTAGGGTTCTTTCATAATTTCACCCTTTCCTTTTGGGACCCTTCCTCAATATTAGAGGACAAAAATTTTCTTACATGTCTCAGGAAAATAATTAATATTTAAAATTGGACTGCTTCCTAATTCTGCCAAATTTGTGATTTTTTTTTCTTTTTTCTATAAGGAGGCAGTGGTTCAGACTTCAGATTACTGTCTCAAACAATATATTTGGTGGACCCAAAATTACTTGATGGGGCTTTTTTCATATGACTATGCCTTGGATATCAACAACGATCGTGATGGAATTGCAACTACTCCTTATCTTTAGTCAAAATTTCGAGTTTGAATGCCTAGACCTAGTATAAAGTCGCATTTGTTAAAGAACAATATCTTCCAATAAGTAAAATTTTCCTGCGCAAATTAAGATTTATTCGAACCTCGATGTGGGGAAATTAAAACTCAAAAAAGAAAATGAGTTAAGAGAGGTTGAGATGCAATTTGTTGGACTTTTAAAAGTTTTAGAAATTGTGTACTATTATAACTTTTATAAATGACAAAATTATTAGGTGATTTATTCTCATACATCTCAGTTTTCGTATACAAAATTACTCGGCACTTGCTTTGGTGAGTGTTAGACTAACAAATACCTAATGAAATAATTGAGGTAGAAACAAGCTAACTTGAGCGCCACCATAATTAAAATTTTAAAAATATATACTGAGTATGGTAAAAACGTTAATGATTATGCAACTATATATTTAATGTGAGCAACTTTATCTTTATTTCATTAATTACATGCCCTGGTATTCTACGTTTGTCATTATTTATTTTGTATCGATTAAATTTTGAACAAATAATTTATTCAAGTCCAACTTTGCTTTCAAATGGTATCGTACCATGAATTAGGATCTATTCCATTCTCCAAGTAACTACAAGAAATTCGTTCAAAAAAATGATTTAAAAAAACCTATATGTAAAGTGAAATTTACTCTTTCTCCTTTTGTATACTTGTGAAAATCATTATTTTTTTTCTAATGCCTACGCTCCTCCCATAACTCCCACCTCCGAAATTTAATGCAAGAAAATATTATAATTAGATTCTTTTATAATAGTTATTTTTTATAATAACATTGCGCTATAATAATCAAAGTTTCTTTGGAATCATTTTTTATACTAATATGTTATAATTTATATTCTTTATAATAATACTTCAATATAACAACAAAAAAATATGAAACAAATAAGGTAATATAAAGAGATTTGAGTGTATAGTTATTGTCTTTAAACTCTATAATTTTTATTCTTTAATTTGTTAGGAGTATATACCTCCGAAAACTAGTACAAAATAAAATAATTTTTGTGTTCAAGGCTCTAATATTTTTGTTCATTCCAATAACTTGGATGACTGCTTGCCACGTGGTCCAACACCTAGCCATTTCTCATCAACTTCATCTAATTAATAATTCCCCTTTAAATTTTATTTTTTCTATTTCTTACTCATGTCTCAATCTTATCCCTACGCATGTTGACTTGTTAACTCAAATTGATACACAACATGTGAAGGGCAAAATCGTCAGAACAGAAAAAACCCTCACAGTACTATATAAAACCCTAGCTGGTCTGACTCTTTTCAACGTGCATGAAGTTAAGAATCCACATGCAAAGCTGTATACTTCAAGAGAAAGAGAGAGTGTAACTGAGTTCTAGAGATAGAAACTGACTCACTGAGTTATAGAGAGAGAAACAAAAAAACCTCATGATGAGCAGCTTCTTCTACATCACCACCCTACTTCTCGGCGTAATCTCGGCCGTACAATGTTGCCCGCCGTCTGATCGGGCAGCATTGTTAGCTTTCCGAGCTGCCCTAAATGAGTCCTCCTTGGGCATTTTCAACACGTGGCAAGGTTACGACTGTTGCCACGGATGGTACGGGGTGAGTTGTGACCAGTTAACTCACCGAGTCGCTGACATTAACCTTCGAGGCGAATCAGAGGATCCTCTCTTCCAAAAAGCACATAAAACCGGTTACATGACCGGTACAATCTCTCCGGCGATATGTAAGCTAGAAAGGCTTTCTAGTCTTACTATCGCCGATTGGAAGGGCATTACTGGCCCTATTCCATCATGTATTACGTCCTTACCATTTCTCCGAATCATTGACCTAATCGGAAACAAGCTCACCGGTTCAATCCCCTCCGAAATAGGCCGATTGAGTCGACTCACCGTGTTAAATGTAGCTGATAACTGTCTTTCTGGTAGGATCCCTCGTTCCTTAACCAATTTATCATCTTTAATGCATTTAGATCTTCGTAATAACCGAATTTTCGGAACCCTACCAACAAATTTTGGAAAATTAAGGATGTTAAGTCGAGCTTTACTTAGTGGAAACCGTTTAATTGGAAAAATTCCATATTCTATTTCCTATATTTATAGACTTTCCGATTTGGATCTTTCTTTGAACAAACTCTCTGGTACAATTCCACCATCTCTAGGCAAAATGCATGTTCTTGCAACATTAAATCTTGATGGTAACAATATTTCTGGTACTATACCACCTACGTTAATTAATTCTCGTATCAATATTTTGAATTTGAGCAAGAATTCAATTGAAGGTTATATTCCTGATTCATTTGATGAAAGATCGTATTTTATGGTAATGGATTTATCGTACAATAAATTAAGAGGGAAAATTCCGAAGTCGATTTCGTCGGCGACATTTATCGGTCACTTTGACGTTAGTCACAACCACCTCTGCGGCCAGATTCCGGCAGGTTCTCCGTTCGACCACCTTGAAGCTTCGAGTTTTACTTATAATGATTGTCTTTGTGGGAAACCCCTTAAACCTTGTCGTTAAATGTAATTTCTAGTATTAGGTACATTTTAAAAATAATTTTTTATTTTGTTTTTGAGATTTTTAACACTTTATATATGGTGAATATGCTTGTATTGTGTAACAGTAAAGAGTAAAAGAGTGTTTGGTAAGTATGTAAGTTTACATATATTATTGTGCTTTAATTTGGGATATGGAAATTTTATTATAATTCAAAAGTCAATAAAGTGAACTTTTACATGAATAAAAAAGCAGTAGAGTGCATAAAGTATATCACATTTCAGAGGGTTCGGGAAGTGTCACATCCCTCGACGACATACCATAATGTAAATATTAATGGCTACTTTCACAGCTTAAATCTATGACTTATAAATTATATGAAGATAATTAGCTAGATAAAAATTTCAATTAATGATCCATAATATATAAGTGAAGAACGTACAAATATAATAGAGGGAAAAACTTTATGGGGAAAAGAGGAAGTTAAATCCATACCGACATCAATTTAATTTGGATGTGAAAAATCGTCCTCAGTCCTCACCAACCTTACTGTTTTCTTTTGAAAATATTCTTTACATTTTGACAAATATCAATCAAAATATTTGGTTTTAGATTTTTGAGTTGTCCAATCAATTGTGAACTCCTAAATTTAGGTGCCAACGATTTAGTAACATGTACTCGATTAAATATGTTAACCATAAACTATTACCGTCAGATCTTTCTATAACAACATATTTATATAACAATATTTTTTTATAAAAGAGAAACTTTTTCAGAATCAATTTTTATGATATATTATAATATATGTTCTCTATAACAGACTTCGTTATAACATCCAAAAATATTCGGAACAAACGAGGCTGTTATAAAGAGGTTTAATTGTACTTTAATTATGATTTTTCATTTCTTTTAAAAAACCAAAACATAGATTCTTTCCACTTGAAGTTTAAAAAAAGGAAGAATTGCTAACCTCTTATAGTCCTTTTTAAAACGACACAAAGATTATATATATATCCACAATAAGGTAAAGATGGACAGACCAAATGAGAAGAATTAACCCTAAGTGGTTTGGTTCAATAGTAATATTTAAGGTTTGGTTTGTTTCATTCTAAATCATTATCTCCAATTATATTGCTTAGTTTAATTTGGAAATCACATGTCGCACTTTGAAGATCATGGGGGTGATCTCTTCGTAAATAGAAACAATAAATTCTAACAGGTTGGTTTCAAATTCAATTCCTCTCATTAATTGTGTTCACGCATCTGCAGTTCCTTCCATTAATTCTTTCTTTTCAATAAATGGTAGTATCTTAGGTCATTTTCCATGCTCTTGAGTTTATAATAAAAAAAGCGGAAAATGTTTAAATATGTCTGTGAACTATTTGAAATAGGACAAATATGTCCGTCGTTAATAGTTTGGCCCAAATATGCCAATAGTTGTGCAAATTTGCCCTCTTTTTTTAACGGAAACAATATTTTTTATTTTATTTTTTTAATTAATTAACATCAAAATATTTTTTTCCAGTTTTTGAAAAATATCGCTTTAAAAAAATTGAAAACCAATTTTCTAAAGCACTGTTTTTGTAAAACTTACAAAAAACAAATATTTTTTTTTATCAGTTTTTAGTTTTAAAAAAAATCGGTTTTTTCCAGTTTTACTGCTTTAGAAAATTGCTTTTCAGCTTTTTTTCCCTAGAATTTACAATAATCATTGTTTTAGAAAATAATTTTTCAGTCTTTTTAAAGCAATTTTTTTTCATTTTTTCAGTTTTTAGTAAAAATAAATTCAGTTGTTTTTTCAGTTTTTACAAAAACATTACTTTAGAAAATTGCTTTTTAGATTTTATTTCTGTTTTTACAAAAACATTGTTTTAGAAAATATTTTTCAGTTCTTTTGTAAAAACTGGAAAAAAAAATTTCCCTTTTTTTTCTTCAGTTTTTAGTAAAAAAAAACTTTTAGCAAAATTGCTTTAGAAAAAAATATTTTGATTTTAATTAATTAAAAAAAGTAAATAAAAAATATTGTTTCCGTTAAAAAATGGTAAATTTGCACAACTATTGGACGGTTTAGGCATATTTGGACCAAACTATTAACGACGAGCATATTTGTCCTATTTCAAATAATTTACGGACATATTTAAACATTTGCCGTAAAAAAAGAGATATGTAAAACATCTTGTGTTCAAACAGGATTCGAGAAAGATCCGAGTAATTGACTACAATCTAATATCTTTCACTGATACAGAAATGAGTAAATCTAGACAAAAATACATCATCATCTATTTTCTCTCTCTTGTTATTTGAACACTTAATTTTAGTCTGAGGCCAATTTAAAATTTTTATTATATTGGTGTACTAATAAAAAGAATAAAAAGTGTTAAGTGGAAATAGATTCCTACTGCTCAACTAGCATTCAACAAAATGCACCACTTGTCTTATTTGAGTATGGGTGTCAGCAGATACTATTAGATTTTTTCTAAAATATATGCACATAAAATATTTGGTTTAGCAAAAAGACCACGTGTTCACATGTCTCATATATTTGACTATAAATCCACCCCTAATTTTAGTGGTCCATCTATTGTGAATCAGCTTGCGTGAACATCAATTATTTCACGGGTTATTTACTATCAGAGGCGGATCTAGGATTTCTAGTATATGAGTGCCCCACAAAAAAAAGGGAGGAAAAATACATTTACTGGGAATTGATTCTTATACCCCTCGGTAAATAACTCAACCTTCTATAAAATACACCATTCAACCTTCTTGAAGTATGAGTCCCAACAATTAAAATTAAACCAATTTTAGAAAATATGTACAAAAGAAAAACCTAATTTACCGGAAAGACCACGTGTTCACATATCCCAGATAAATCCACTCATTATTTTAGTGGCATCTCTATTGTGAATCAGCTAGCGCGGATATCAACTATTTCACGAATTACTTACTATCTCTCTAGTAATACAAATAGAACTGTTTCTCATAAAAATACAAAATAAAATTATGTACAATAGATCTTTACAGTCATGTCATTTCACGAACTTCCCGCATAGTGAAAGTTTAATGCATTAAATTACGTTTCTTGCGATTTAAACCTTTGTTATTAGTGATTTTCATCCATTTTATTAACAGTCAGATCCACTACATTGATCGGTAGGACACATGTAATTCCTTCCATTAATTCTATGCACGTATGAGCATTGCTTCAACAGCAATTGCTGCTGCTGCGGTAAGGTGCCGACGATGAATGCTTTTCAAGACAACACATGTGATTGCCTCGTTAGTGGACCACAGTCCACAGCCTTCATTCAATTTCACGAGAACAGTTTGGCAGATATTCATATGACACATTTCTCTTTTTTATTTTTTAGTTTCTTTTTTGGTGTTCGATATTCGCATTGCAACCCCGACTAATTCAGATTCACGTTATATATAATCCATTAAAGGAAGAAACATTTTCGATCAGAACTTTTTTCAATACTCAAAACTAAAACACGAAATCTTTGATTAAGCGTGTGAAAGTTTCTATTTATCTTAGGACGATCCAGGAAAAATTCAAAAATAGTCAGATTTACAAATGATCATTTAAAAATAGCCATATTTCAAAAATAATCGAAATGTAGTCACTTTTCATATAAAAATAAATTTGAACGAAAACACTGTTCAAAATCCGAAAAATACTCCACCATAATATACTGGAATTCCAGTATAATATACTGGAGTTCCAGCAATGTATATATATTGGAGTTCTAGCAAAGTATATATATTAGAGTTCCGGCAAAGTATATCGGTCCAGTATATTATGCTGGAAGTTATACACAGGTGCTCGAATCTCCAGTATATTATGCTGGAACTTTCTACGTGTTGGAGTTCCAGCATAATATGCTGGAAGTTCATACACAGGTGGATCGAACTCCAGTATATTATGTTGAACCGGTCTCTATTGCAGCAAAATAGTTCTCTGACTATTTTTGAATGATCAATCCGAAAACTGATTAGCTCGTGCTATTTTTACGGACAATCCTTGATTATGACAGCTTTCTTTTTTAAAGTTAATACTGTAGTTAGTTACTTCACCCACCCTCTCTAGCTCTCTTTTCTCTTCCCTTCACTTTTCTCTCAATTATTGGGAATTTGGAATGACTTGTTTCTCTAGACCTTATAATATTTACTTTTGTAGCTTTCACTTTTAAGCTATAGTTTTGGCAGGAGATCCAAGAACATATTGGCCTAAATGATGTGGAATATTTCTTTTTTTGTTAAATGAGTATCCAGTAAATAATTTGTGGGACTTTTCTAATGATATTTAACGTCTGCTCATTGAGACAACATAAGGACTTCTCTTAGAAAAATACCATTTTTTCTAAGAAAAAAGAGACGAAAAAGTGAGTATCGAGAAAACAATAGGTAGACTACGCAAAAAATCGCCTAAAGTTTCAACCCATCTTTTTTTTTTATAGACAAAATAATCATAACTTTTTTAATAAAGTTTATATTTTATAAAATTGATGACAGATTCCGATTCGCCTAAAATTTTATGGACCCAGCAGAAACGATCTAATGAATAATAGTCATTGCTTCGTCATGACACTTCCTCATTTTTTTGTGATTTTGGGGGCATAAAATAAGAATTCGGGGTGATTTTATAATTTTTCATTTGTTCCACCCCATCTTCATGATTTCGAGCAATGGACTTCGAATTGCCTAAAAGTTTTATGGGCCCATCAAAATGACCTAATGAATTATATATCGCTTCTCTATAACCGTTCCTCATTTTTGGCTTTTTAAGGCCATAAAACAGGAATTTAAGACGATTCACAGGTATTCATGTGTGCTATAGTCCACGCCATCTATATGAATCTGGACGATCAATCCCAAATCTTCTAAAATTTTGTAGACCTACCCAAAACGACCTGATGAACAATAATCATTGTTTTGCCAAGATCGTTCCTCATTTTTAGCGTTTTAGGGCCATAAAATAGGAATTCAAGACGATTCCCAGATTTTCGTTTATGCATGAATTTGCCAATTTGCCCCGAATCTCCTAAAATTTTGTGCGCCCGTCAACAACAACCAAATGAATGATAGTCATCATTTTTCCATGACTGGTCCTTGTTTTGTGGCTTTAGGGCCATAAAACAGGAATTCAAGATGATTCCCAAATTTTCGTGTGATATAATCCACGTTATCGGCCGGATGATTCAGGTCGCCCGGATGCATGCAGATGGGTGTGGCTATAGCTCAAGAAAATTTGAGAATTGGATGAAATTCTAGTTTTATGACCCTAAAATGCCAAAAAATGAGGAACGGTCATGGCGAAGCGATGGCTTTTGTTCCTTAAGTCGTTTTTTATGGGCCGACAAAATTTAGGTGATTCAGGTTCGGTCTCCCTATGAATGCAGATGGTAGGGGCTATTGCACACGAAAATCCGAGAATCAGGCGAATTTCCAATTTTATGGCCCCTAAAACGCCAAAACGAGGAATGGTGATGGCGAAGCAATGACTATGCCGGTAAAATTTTGCGATTCGGGTCCGGTCACCCTGATGAATGAAGATGGTGTGGGTTATAGCATACGAAAATCTGGGAATCAGGCAGAATTTCAGTTTTATGGCCTAAAACACAAAAAATGAGGAACAGACATAGTGAAGCAATGACAATTATTATGTCAATGGCATCTCCATGAATTAAGGGGACGAGCTCTAAATCATCTAAAAAATTTTGGGTCCATCATAAACAACCTAAAGAACAATAGTCATTGTTCGCCATGATCGTTTTTTTTTTTTTTTGTATTTTAAGGTCATAAAACAGGAATACGGGAAGATTTTCGATTTTTCGTGTGTTAATCCACGCTATATTATGAATTAGGACGACGGGATCCAAATCACCTAAAATTTTATGGGCTTATCAGCAATGACCTAATGAACAATAATCATTGTTTCTCTCTGACTGTTTCTTGTTCTTTGGTGTTTTAGAAACATAAAATTGGAATTCATTATGAATTATTATTTTTCGTGTGCTAATGTCCACGAATTCGTATGACGGGCTCTGAATCGCCTAAAAAAATTTGGGGCCATGACCTAATGAACAATACTCATAGCTTCACCATGACTTTTCCTCTTTTGTAGCGTTTTAGGGTCATAAAACATAAATTCAAGATGATTTTCAGTTTTACGAGTGATAATGTCCCCGCTAACTTCATGAATTCGGGCGAAGGCTCTGAATCATTTAAAATTTTGTGGTTCTATCAGAAAAGACGTAATGAATAATAAGCATAGCTTCACCATGACCGTTCCTCGTTTTATGGTGCTTAGGGTCGTAAAACAGGAATTCATGGTGAATTTCAATTTTCCCTGTGCTAATGTCTACGTCATCTTCATGAATTCGGGCGACAGGCTTTAAATCGCCAAAAAAATTGTGGGCACAAAAGAAACATCCCAGTGAACAATAGTCATTATTTTTCCATAATTGTTCCTTATTTTATAGCGATTTAGGACCATAAAAGAGAAATTCAAAACGATTTTCAATTTTTCGTGTGGTAATGTCCATATCATCTTCATGAATTCGGGCGATAGGTTCCGAATCGACTAAATTTTTGTGGGCACATCAGAAATGATTTAACGAACAATAGTCATTATTTTTCCACGACTGTTTCTCATTTTCTGGTGTTTTAGGGCCATAAAAAGGAATTCAGGATGATTTCCGATTTTTCGTGTGCATTAATACACGCCATCTGCACGAATTTGTGGGCCCATCAGAAACGATCTAATGAACAATAATCAAAGCTTCACCATGACCTTTCCTTATTTTTTGGCATTTTGGGGCCATAAAACAAAAAATCAGCACGATTTTTCGGTTGTTAATGTCTGTGACATCTTCATGAATTTGAGCAAGGGGCTTTGAATCGCGTAAAAAAAATTAGCACATCAGAAATGACCTGATGAACAATGGACACACTTTGCCTTGACTGCTCCTCGTTTTTGGCGGTATAGGGTCATAAAACAAGAATCGGGACAATTTCAAATTTTTCGTGTGCTAATGTCCACGCTATCTTCAACAATTGGAGCGAAAGGTTCTGAATCGTCTAAAATTTTGTGCGCCCATAAAAAATAATCTAATGAACAATAATCATTGCTTCACCATGACTGTTTCTCGTGGCGTTTTAGGGTCATAGAACTAGAATTCAAGATGGTTTTCAATTTTTCATGTGCTAATGTCCACATCGTCTTCATGAAATCAGGTGACAGGCTCAAAATCGTCTAAATTTTATAGGCCCATCAGAAATGACATAATGAATAATAGTCATTGATTCGCCATAATTGTTCCTCGTTTTTTGACGTATTAGGGCCATAAAATAAGAGTTCAGGACGATTTCAAATTTTTTGTGTGTTAATGCTCACACTATCTTCATGAATTCGAGCGACAGGTTCTCAAATCATCTAAAAATATTGTGGGTCCATTGAAAAGATCTAATGAACAATAATCATTATTTCACAATAATTGTTTCTCATTTTTTTGACATTTTAGAGCTATAAAATTACAATTTCACTAAAATCGTAGAAACCAAGATTTGGTACGACGTGTGGTTGAATGAGTGGAAAAGAAAAGCAAGAAAGAATAAATTTATACTTTAGTTTCCAAAGGTAAAGCATTCTTCATAAGAATGATCGTTGCACTGTACTGAAAGGTATTAATTTGATTTAATATTTGGGAAAAGTATTACGAATGAAATAAAAGATATTTGTACTTTGAGTACAGAATTGGAGCAACGTACTATATTCCAAACTAGTTAGGCTGACTGGCCAAACTAGTTTTTGCAGATACAAATCCCTTTCTTGCCCGCATCTTGGCTATTCTACTGGTACTTACCAACCAGTACAAGTATCAAATAACTCTATCCAACAAGATTTAGGTAGATGGAAAAAAAATTACCTAATATTTTTTATATCTTGAAGTTTGAGTCCTGATCCGTTATGATTTTCATCCCACCACCTAATATTTTCCGTATTGAAACTTGAATCCTGATATGTTATAACTTTTATGCCACTTTATTGACTATTAGGCCATACACTTGGTGTTATCCGCCTTCCGTCGGTTCCAGCCTCACACTTGATAGCCCTTGCACCTTGTCCCACCATATTCACCCCATCAGAGGCGGAGCCAGGATTTGAAACTTACGGGTTCGGGATTCTAATTCTTTTAAGTTACTGGGTTCTAAAACAATAATTCGTACATATTCCATCAATTTCACAAGACAAATATAGAGTTTACACAAAAGCTACCGGATCGGCCGAAACCGTAAACAGAGGGTTGGCTCCGCCCCTGGACCCCATACCACCCACACCTAAACTTTCATTACATTCTTTCCTTTTTTGGTTTCTATAGCTTAAATTGCCATGCACCCCAGTTACTTCAATAAAGTCTCCATTACTTGATCTTGTGAAATCTTTTAACTGTTGATACACTGTAACAAGTCAAAACTGAACTAAGAAGACTTGCTCAATTGAAGACTAGCCTCACTTTCCCAAAAGATAAGAAGAATGTTTCAGCTAGGTATTTCATTTCATAGTACAACATCTTAAATTCTTTCATATAAATGCACATGCATGCAGCCTTTTCTTTTTTTCACTTTCGGCCAACCAGAGGCGGATCCAAGATTTGATGATTACGGGTGCCATTCAGGGGCGAGTGCACATTTATCGAAGCAGTGTCATGCGACATCGCTTCGTCGAATGTTTTTGTTAAATATGCATATTAATACCGTGAGGAAGCGGATAAGAAATATGTCAGCAACTAATACCAACAAAACTAATACAAGCATAACTACTACCAGCATTACTAATACACCATATTCAGCATTATTCTTATGCACCCTACCAAACGACCCCTAAGAGGTTAGAGGTTCAAACCTCAACTAACACATCTTTTTTGCAAATACTCGAGAGATTCTATATGGTTAAAAATGGGATGAAGTAGAATTTGTGATTCGGGACGTTTTCTGACTTAAAACTCAACAAAACCAATTGACTAAAGCTATTTCTTGTGTAGAAGTATGATAATTAAAGTTATTATTCCCGTTCTTTTATAAATTTTGACACCGCTTACAAAAAATTATGCGAATGCCCCTGGTGCCACTGCTTTTAATGCAAACTAACCATAGTGAAGAGATTGAACTTGGGTGAACATTTAGTCGGTTCGATCTATTTTTTATTAATTCGGTTCGATCCATTTTGAATTAATTCAATTCAATTTAAAAGATTGTTTTATGCATAAATGAATATGTGATCACAAAATCGATTAAGTTTTGTCCAATTCGGTCTAATTCTCTGGGTTCAAATTCGATTAATTTTTCTTTATACTTTTTAATCATATTAACCAAAAAAAATATGATTAAAAAGTATAAAGAAAAATAAAATTTTAAATTATAGCTCGATTAATATTATATGTTTGATGCATCACTCTAATGTTTAAAATTAATAAAATAACATTAGATGGATAAAAAGAGGAAATGATTAAAATCTCGTTCAAATAAATTGAAGATCTAGAAAAAGAAAAAGGAACAAGTATGAAATTTAAATAAATAATAAAAAAGAGATTGTACAAAGAATAACAGAGGTGAAGAAATTAAAAGGAGCATAAAGAAAAGAAAGGGAAGGGAAAAAAGATTACAACAAAGTGCTTTTACCGTGGCACCTGCAGTCATTTTGTGACTTGGGGTGCCACTAGTTATATAAAGAAAATACCAGTACGTATATAAGATTTACTAGAGCTACCGGGTGGCGTACCACCCCCAATCCCATACATAGATCCGCCCCTGCCGCCAACCAAAGGTCCCCTCCGCACGATAGACATGACTATATTCCGACAAAACATCAACGCTATTAGTGAGAAAAATCTACATCTTTAAGCATTTTCTTCAGTATAATTCACCCTTGGTGTAGTTAGCAAACCACAACCAGTGCATTAGTAGCCCAAATGACTATGAAGGAGGAGAACAAAAAACCCTTAACTGACTTCTCATGCTTTGGTGTACAAGAACATATAGCATCTAAATACATCACAAAGTAACGAAAGAAAGTATACTCTGACCTTTCGTAAGCTTGTTCTCTCCTTCCTATGCCATTCAAGGCTCGTATAATTTAGCCAGTTCAAGTCCTCCTGTGATCTGGATGAATATTTCACTAATGCAGATAACTTAACTTTAACAACACACCTTGGAAGTCCTCCCGTTGAAGGCATCCACGCTGCAGGTGTGGAAAAATATGCACACTAATGAAATCAGCATAAAAGGGCAGTTCAGTGCATAGAGCGTGCAACGAGGGGGTGTGATGTAGGCCGTCTATCCTGATACAAGCATCAATAGCTGATTCCACGGCTCGAACCCATGACCTATAGGTCACACGAATACAACTTTACCGTTGCTCCAAGGCTTCCCCTCACTAATGAAATCATCATATATTCTCTAAACATGGTGGAACACAGAGTAAGTATATTTCAATAAGAAAAACGATTTGCCAGTCAGTAACACCAAACCAATCTTAGTACAGCTAATTAGTAGATCTATTGGCACAATGAAAAGAACATTGAATGCTGTTCACCACAGTCGGCACAACTTTATGAGCTTTCAAGCCTAGCATAAGTGGGGTTTCGAGCGTCTTCTTTTTCCAAAGATTACAGAAAATGAAATCATCACGAGATCCCTTAGAACAACGAAAAGAGACTGCAGTAGCTTCAAAATTAGAAAAGACTTTCCAATAAGGAATTGAACCTTAGTTAAGCTACCATCCCTAATCAGTTAAAAGATGAACTAGACACAACTAGATGCACGTGTAACAATATCCACACATGGTGGTTGCTATCATTGTTTCCAGAACCAAATGCAGCAGATAAAGAATACCAGATAGATCGTCATTAAGTAAAAGGAAAAACAAGAGTACCAGATTGAAATCGAACACTTGGGATGTGCACTTGCGCCTCAGACAGTACATTACATCTTGACGGTGCTCCGCAATAATCTGTAAAACTTGAAACAGAACTAGCTGGACCAAGAAGCAATATATCTCTGTCCTAGAAGAATCTGTCAATTAAGCCGCAATTGCTGATAGAACCTTTTGATATTTGTATAAATATCTTTCTTCAGTAATGAGCAGGATAGAAAGAATTCAGATTGAAGAATGCATTAATGGCCTCAATGACCAGTAGCCATTTCCAGGAACTTTCCAATTTGAACTGTAGAGCCTAAACTATGCTATATTCTTTCTAGAAATGCTTCTCCAAAAATATAGTAGTTACAGATAAACCACTGTATATTCACAAACACTTTAGTCAAAAATTCTTTCCCCGGTGGACAACACTAGGAAAACAAAAGAACTAAATATGCAAAGCACCCCTGGGATGAGAAATACGACTCTCCAGCTATCTGGACTAGTAAGATCCAATTCAGCGGCTTTAGCAGCTTCTAGTAGTCGACCAGTGAGGTCAACCCCAACAATTCCAGCTAATGTACCAGCTGTATTTGAAACTCCCATAACAATTCCAGCATATCTTGGAGCAATGTCCATGTGGTTAACTGCAAACCCAGCTCTTCCTAATGCCAAGAAACCAAGGGCCACAGAGGAACAAAACAAAGCGCCGCCAGATGTTCTGAACAATGGAAGAGCCATCAATGCAACAGAAGCAACCATGAAACCCACTGTGTTCAAAACTTTTCTGGTTTTAGTAATAGATAGGATTTTCTTGGTGACAAAGTGATCCGCAATCACCCCACCAATATTTGAAAATATAAACATGTTAAAGTATGGCATCATTTTAGAAGAACCCATTTCTTGAAGGCTGAGCTGTAGACCCAATTCAAAGTATGTCGGAAGCCAGTTCATGAGCACATAAAGAGCATAATGAAAGGTAAAATTGTTAACGACAATAGCCCAAACCGGTAAGCTAATGAGGATGCGCTTCCATGGAATTCCAGGGATTTTAGTGGAATGTACTCCATTCTCTGCCTTCGTCTTTGAACTCCCTCTGATGGGAAGTAAGGATTCTCCAAAGCCGGAAGCAGTTGCTTTTCGATGATCAGAACGAGGGGGATCGGTTGCATAAGTGAACCAGATTAGAGACCAAATTGCGCCTAAAAACGCTTCAGCAAGAAATACAGATTGCGGACCCCTAAATTTTACCAGGCTAGGAAGCATAAGCATACCCATAGCTGCACCTAAGTACATCCCAGAAGTTGTAAAAGAAACAGATCGCGATCTTTCATGTGGTGGTACCCACTGTGCAAGGACAGTGTGGATAGACGGAAAAATGAAACCTTGAGCCACTCCAACAAGCAAGCGGGCTATTACTAGGATCATTGGTCGAGTTGGGTCGAGGGGTACAAAAGCACAGGTTAGAGACCACAACACAAATGAAAGAAGGAGGACACGCCGTCCCCCTATTTTTTGCGCTACCCAGCCGCCAGGTACTTGTGAACAGGCATAACCATAATAAAAGGTTGAAAGAATTACACCTTTGCTAGTCTGGTTTATTCCTACAGCATCAGCAGCAGCAGTATACGCAATGGAAAAGCCCACACGTTCTATGTAGCAGACAGAGGTGCAGATGAAGGTCAAAAATACAATTAAGTAACGCTTTGGAAATTTTCTGCTTCCCATTACTTTCAAGTTTCTAAATGAAAACCTCACACCGGATCACTGCATAGGTGGTCCTTTGATAAAGACGTCCAAACAATGCACTTAATCCTGAAATTCTGTTGAAGTGATCAAAGAAACAGAGAGGGTGATTAAGAGCCTTCATAATGTTAGATAGAGAGGAGAAAAGATTTAACCACTTAACTAATAATAGCAAACATACTGAAATAGCATGTGAGAAGTAGGAAATGCACCAGAAAGCAGTGGTTCAACTTTTATTTAGGATTTGAATTCACATTATTTGACTTTTCACCTCCATGGTGTTTGGACGGCACCATTTAGATAGCAGCCGTAATCAAGAATAGAACAGGCACTATTATCAGGCCTAGCCTACTCAAATTTATATAAACCAAATCTTATTCAATCTGAGAAGATATGTCACTGAAACAAGGTCAATTCATTCAGTGTTAATTATGTCTCATTTTTCTTTCGAATTCTGAGGATGAGCAGGTCGATCCAAAGATCATTAATATGGAGTCAGACGACCTCAGAGTCATATGATTTAAGCCTTCTCCACTGAGATTTCTCCAATGCTACTCTCTCGAAAAAAAAAAAACTTTCTCTACTGTAATATTTATGACGACTTCGGACAGGAGGGATAAAAGTTAAGCAATTTCTATCAACCGAAAGCAGATATCGCCCCTCCTGCTCCAACAGTCTGCTTATCGAGGAATAGAAAAGGACCTAGAAAAACCAATAACGATTGTGGCTAGACTTCTCTATTGATCTACCAATCTAGCTAGCAATACTTGTTTCTCACCCTTGATTTACTAGTAGAAGAACGTCATCAAGCACCTTTACTATGCTTTTTTCTTTTACTTTGTTTTTTTAAATGTAAACAGTACATACATTTTAACATATTTTGATAGGATGAAAACAGTATTTTTGAATGTGATGAGATGTGGATATACGTTTTCTGAAGTAATCCGAAGTCAAACCTAAATCTAGAAGCACCACCATAAATGCATTTAGGAACAGATTCCACATCTCACACTATGTTTGGTTTCACTAAGGGGAGAGGGGGATGCGAAAGAACAGAAAATTCATTAATTTACTTGTCTACTTCTATTTCTCCTCCTCTTTTACTTCCTTATCAATCCCCGAGTCCTTCTCTTTTACTGCCAGCCCTCCTACCCTTCCTCTTTGCACCCCAATCAAACATTGTACTATCAATTTTAATTCAAACCATATGTTTAGCATAGTTAGAAACCAGTTGAGTTTATCTCAAATTAGTCCCCTAATTTTCTTTAACTTCAAGTTTTAATGCTAAAACTTCAAATCATTCTTATTGCATTCCTACTTCACCACATTTTGCTTCTAATAATGCACAACCCCCGCTAAACCAGACATATACTCAAAAATTTGGAATTTAAAGAAAACATATTGCTATAAGCAGGAAATAGTTTATTCCTTACAAATATTTATAACAAGAAAAAAAACATCGAGCAAAAACACACTGTAATACTAACCCCCCCCCCCCCAAAACCCCCACCTCGGCCCAAACCCAAAGACAAAAAAATCATCTTTACCACCCACCCCCAATCACTTGTAATTGAACAAACGAAAAAATTCCACATTGTTAAAATTAACATAAATAAAACTACACAAGCTAAAAACATAAATAAAACTTGAAGAATCATATAGTAGCTTTAAGCTTAGGTGTTATTACTACATTAATTAAATTTAACAAACAAACAAAAATACAAGTTAAAAAATATGAATTACTTCAAGAATTTACAATTAACTTCAAGTTTAAAGATTATTACCACAGAATCAGAAGAACCACAAAAGGGGTGTATTTGGTAACAGGATCAGGTAAAAAATGTGAGAACCAAAGCCAAAATCTTTATTTTGCTAATTAGAGAAACATTGTGAGGGTAATGGAAGAAAAATTAAGAAAAGGGGTTTGAAGGTTGAAGAATTAGAGAAATGGGCGTAGCGTAGGTAGAAGAGACTCTAGACTATAGAGGGAGTTACAGCCTGACAGTTTCCCAAATATTTTTTTCTTTTTTTCTTTTCTTCTTATTGTATTCGTTTTATTTACTTTTAATTTCATTTTTTATTGTGCGTGGGGTGGGGGGTTGAGGTTGTTGGGGGAGGGGGAGTGGAGGATAGGTTTTCTTTTCTTTGGAGAACTAAATGTTGTACTCGTGCGGTGCACGGATCAATTGTTATTTTTTCTTCTTCTTTTTGTTTTTTCCTTTTAATTATTTTTGTTATGTTGCTAATTACACACTTGCTATATTTTTCGGGAAAGAAGAAAGAGAATAGACTTTTGTGTAATAACGTATAGAATCACGATTACATGTATTATTATTTATCTTTTGCATTATGTGCATTTAGTTTTCTCACTTTGAAATACTTGTCGAAGTTTAATACTTTATTATATTATCAGATAATAATTCAAGTAGAATATAAATTATTTCTACCTAGGGTCTATATTTTTTTATATTAAAAAAACGGTAAAGGGCCAAAAATACTCTTCTACTATCTAATATTATTTAAAATTACTCTCCGTTATACTATCGGCTCAAAAAATCCCTTATCGTGATACTGTTGATCAAAAATGCTCTCAAGTTAACGGAGGTGTCACGTGAATCGATCACTAGGTCCCGAGCAATTCTACTGTCTTTCCATTATCGAACGCTCATGCGTCCCCTTTCTCCCACTCTTTTAAAGCTTTCAATAAAGCCAGCCATTTGAGCCATTTGTTCCATCCGGATTATTCTTTTACACTTTTTCGACCCAAAACTGGTACCCGATCCAAAAAATTAAACCCTAGACATATGTTTTTCTTCTTTCTTTCCTTTTGTTATCCACGATCGAAACCCTCCATATATCAATGGCAGTTCGTTTTCATTGATAGCTGAAACAAAGTTCCAAATAAGGAAAAGAAGAGATTACAAAAAGTCTAATCTATGAGAACCGACCAATTATATTTGGTTTGGATAAAGGATATCACCAACAAAAAAGTAAGCAGTAACATGTTGATAACCTCTGGCTTTTACACATATATCTTATGGGTATATTCTCCGATTTAATGCCTGAAAGTATATTTTATATATTCCATTTGCTTATAATTTCTTTAAGAAATGCATGACAATTACAAAGAGAAACAGTCATGGAACTCAAGAACAAAGCAATCGCAGAGATATCTATCTGCATTTTCGTTTGCTTGTGCAAGTTGCCTTACATAAATGGGGTAAAGAGTTAAGGAAAAACGGGAAGAAGTTGTCAAAATGAATTGAATTTCATGAATAGAAAGAGAAAGAACAAAAAATAATTTTAGGGTCTGATTTTTGGATTGGGTACGGGTATTGGGTCGGGCTAGTGTAAAATAATAAACCCTAATGGACCAAATGGCTTAAATGGCTGCTATGTGGCACCTCCGTTAACTTGAGGGCATTTTTTATTAATAGTATCACGGTAAGGATTTTTTTAAGCCGATAGTATAATGGAAGGTAATTTTAAATAATATTCGATAGTAGAGGAGCATTTTTGACTCTTTACCCTTAAAAAAATTTTGCACCACTAAGTCTTAAATTAATTACTATAAAATAATAATTAAAAAGTCAGTTAAAAAATAAGTCGACATGTATTTTTCTGATTGTTTAAATTGAATGATATATAATTTTATTCTTTTAGTATTTGCAGTTGTGTTAATGTATTACTTTTTTCATTTTATACTAATCAAAATTTGAATAATAAACATATTAACATTATTTCCAATAGTTGATGAAAAGGTAATTTTCGGTCTTTTGAAATAATAATCGTGATTTTTAATTATTAAGAATTTTAACAAGAAAATTTGTATTTTGTTCTAGTTGAATGACATAATATAAAAAATAAATTAATCTCTCGGTCACGCTAAATACTAATCAAATTTTCCTTAAATTGAATTATTGCAGTTTTTTCTAGTTTCATTCGATATGATTGAGATACTATTTAGGGTATAATGCAATTTTCATCACAATAGTAGTATCTGTTGAGATTTTTTAAAAATAATTAATCGTATATTTATGTATTTTTAAATTTATATAATGTTAAATTCTTATTGAATAGAGTATTTACTCAACTAACTTCGATCATAGAGGGAGACGTATAATCATGTGCGACGATACTTCTCATACTTCCTAATATATGATGACTTTTAAGAGAGAAAAAATTTATAAATTAATTATCTTAATTTTTCCTTCAGATATTCTCAACTCATATTTTAGAGTGGGGATACTTATTATACAATTTGAATAAATTTTTAATATTTTATAATAAAAAAGATGACTTGAAACTATATTTTATTCTTAATATTTTTTCTCGAGTTTTATAAAGTAATCCAATTGAAATTGCAAGTTAATGAGAAATTTGTATAAAATGATATCAATTGATAATTATATAATAACATTTGAATGTAAATCAATATACTATCATTAATTCTTTTTTAATAAAATCTTCTTTACCTAGAACAGTTAATAAATAAAATAATGTTTCATAGGGAGATAAAAGAATTGTCATATATAAACGGGCGAAATACATACTTTACCCATCGGTCTTGTACTCAAACCTCTCTTACACACCTGTTAAACACGGGAATAGTATTGAACACTAAAACTGTTAAAAGTGTGGCAATTACACACCACTTCGGTGCTTGACCACATCTGCTTAAAGATTGCTATTACACACGCCAATCGGCATCTAACATGTGTCATAAATCGGGAAAAAAGAAAAGCAAAACTGAAAGGAAAAAAAAAACTTTGCCCCCAATCTACTCCACCACCTCTCCTCATCTTCCAAAAAAAAAAAATACAGAAAAGGAAAAAAACCACCCCTTCCTCATCTCCCCATCCCCATCCCCATCATCTTCTCCACCACCACCATACTACCGCCAACCTTTCTACTACAAGCACATTCTTCCCTAACTATAGATTCAACTCTTTGCACGATTTTTAACAAGTTTTAACAGTATCCATCACAAATCCTTATAAAATTTTCAAATTCAAGCTCAAACCCAGAGCTTCAAACTTGTTAATGGTGTTTTTTGAATTTTATCAAAATTAATCACCTAAGCAAATTTTTATTTAACATTAATCACGAATTCAAACTAATTTTTTAGGTCATGGAACACAAAAATCAATAAGACCCGATTAAATTTTCAAGTTTTTTCAAAATATCAATAATGGTGATTTTTTACAAGACCCAATAGCTCCTCTTTTCTTCTTATTTTTCTTTTTCTTCTTAGTAATGGGGGTTGGAGAGACGAAACATGAACGGGTAGAAAAAACTAGAATAGAGGTTGGGGAAGAAGACGAAAGGGGGGAGGGAGGAAACGCTAGTGTGTGGGTTGGGGAAGAAGACATGGGTTATATTTATTTTTTTCTTTAATTTGAAAAGAAAATAAATTTAAAAAGGGAAAATTAAAAAAAAAACTTAATTTTAGACGAATTCTAGAGTTTTCACGCGCCTCTTTTATGTGTAATACACGCGTGTGACACATGGCAAAAGAGGTGTGTAATTGACACACTTTTAAAAAAATTAGTGTGCAATTTTTTAGGACAAGGTCAATGGGTAAAGTATGTATTTCGCCTATATAAATGTATGCCACCTTAGTATTTTTAATCAGGTGAACATTTGAATTATAAATTATCAAAAAGATAATTTTTTTAGTTGAAAGTACTTATTGAGAAATGCCACAATCTCAAATCCTAACAGGCCGTGATGCCACCTATCGTGGAACTAAGCTAGCCAACCATCACATTACTACGCATTCGTTCTATTATAATAATTCACAATTCAATAATAAACGACAAACATAGCATAAATAAATTCTTTAAGTCTTAGCGTCCCAATAATAGTTTAAACAACTCTAAACAAAACCTCCCAAGATTGGAGTCAACATGGTCACGAGCATCTACGAAATAAAGCTTACTCTACTAATGTCTTAAATAAAGTCTAGGAATGAAATGCTAAAACTAAATAAGGAAGGGAAATGGAGAAGTTGTGGACGCTGGACAGCTACCTCGAAATCCCGTAAAGCTGCTGCTAACGAACAAGACAGCTACTGCTCCAAATCGGTACCTGGAATTGTGCACAGAGGCACATGGAGTAATGATGAGTACGTCAACTCAGTAGTAATAAAAATAAATCGCAGTCTGAGAAATATAAAACACACATCACAGATACACCAATTCACAAAACCAGTAAAACACCAAGTCACCATAAAGTATTCATCAAATGTATAAGTTCAAAACCAATTTCCAGAAATCCTTTGAAACAAGTAAAATTTCAATATATCTCAGTAAAACTCTCAGTAAAATTAGTTTGGAAAACGAAGTGAATCATAGTTCAAAAACTCAGTAAATCATCACAAATCTGCCCCTCGAGCCATAATCATTTCTCGTAATAAATTTTCT
This sequence comes from Nicotiana undulata, assembly GCA_005239495.1. NCBI lineage: Eukaryota > Viridiplantae > Streptophyta > Magnoliopsida > Solanales > Solanaceae > Nicotiana > Nicotiana undulata. The sequence goes on along the minus strand of ML299773.1, from coordinate 13,855 downwards.
CAGTATCAGCCCATCAGGAAACCTCACAGTCACTCAATATTAGCCCATCAGGCAACCTCACAATCACTCAATATTAGCCCCGCGGGCAACATCACTCATTAGGTACCTGCGCTCACTAGGGGTGTGTACAGACTCCGGAGGGGCTCCTACAGCCCAAGCGCTATAACAAGCCACATCATGGCCATAAATATACCGGGTTCAGATATCATAACATCCTCACAATATAGGCCCGCAGCCTCACTCAGTCAGACACTCTCAGCTTGCCTTCAGGCCATAAATATACCGGGTTCTCGACCCAAAGCAATATTTCATTTTTCAAGAAATAGTATCAAAATACTCTGAGTGTCAAAATAATTATCAAGAAAATACTGAGTGAAAATCAGAATATATCAGTGAGGAAAATAGCAAAACATCCCCCAAGAGGTAAACAGATCGGCACTAGGCCCCAAACATGGCTTACAGCCCAAATCATATCAAAATATATCAATACTATTAAGCATAGGCTTTAAAAAACGATTTCGCAACTCAATAGTTGCCTAAATAGGGAATATATTTCCAAAGAACCCACAACCAAACTTTTGAGCCTAGTATACAAGCAAACAATGTACTAATATATTTGAAATGGCCATTATGCCCTTGGTCAACCTCCTATTCTCTCTTCTATATAATAGAAATAGAAAAATGTTTCTATTTAAAAATAGAGTCAGGGGGTGCTTTTTCTTTGCTTTACATTATGCAAAATATATTTGGGATTTTTTGGCTAATACATGTTTGGCCATAGATTTTAGTAAAAAGAGAATGGGCTAGCCAGTTTTCGGACTGGTCATTCAAAAATAGCTAGCGTTTGCCAAGTCATTGGAAAATAGCCACTATTTTGTTGCAACAGAGACTGGTCCAGCATAATATACTAGAGTTCGGTGCACTTGTGTATGAACTTCCAGCATATTATGCTGGAACTCTAACACGCGAAAAGTTCTAGCATAATATACTAGAGATTCGAGCACCTGTGTATGAACTTCCAGCATATTATACTGGACTGGTATACTTTGCTGGAACTCCAGTATATTATGTTAGAGTTCTAATATACTTATGCTGGAATTCCATTATATTATGCTGGAGTTCCAGTATAATATACTGGAGTTCCAGTATAATATACTGGAGTATTTTTCGGATTTTGAATAGTGTTTTCGTTCAGATTTATCTTTACATGTAAAGTGGCTAAATTTCGATTACTTTTGAAAGTGTGGCTATTTTTGAATTCCTCCCTAGATTTTATCTACATTTTGGCAAATTCCCAAAACGCAAATCCCAAATCTCAAAATCAGCTCAAGAGCTGGTTTTGGCCCAAAATATCACTATTACATTTTTTAAAAATTGCCCCAAACTTTTGTATTTTATAAAAGAGCTCACCATTTATTATTTTGTATGTTGCTTCGTCTTCTCAGTCATTTGATAGGGTATTATGTAGTTCATCATAGAAATGATGATTTTATACCAAATTATTTATGTTTAGGACTATGGTTTGCGATAATATAATCAATGTTATTAATAAAGGTTCGGTTGAGTATTTGTGATAGTTTTTAGAATTTGTGGGTGTAAGTCATGTTTCATGTTTTTTCAACAAAAAAAGAAAGTGAAATATATTTTGAAAACTTATGTCCAAACACATTTTCATCTTCAAACCAAACTTCACCAAAGTCAAATTTTTCATAACAAATTTGGGAATCTATGGCCAAACGCTAGTTTAGGGACCCGTTTCGACATAGATTCCCAAATATATTTTGAATTACCTTATTTGAGTGAAGTTTGATTTGAAACTGAAAATGTGTTTGGACATGAATTTTTGGGACAAGTTTTGACATGTTCCTTTTTTTCCCAGCTAAATAATCATGATTTGGACCAAAAAGAGGTCTTAAACTATATTTTGGATTTGAAGTTTTGGTTTTTAAGATCTAAAAACTAGATTAATTCTATAAACAAACACATATTTGAACAATCCAAAACTTATGGCCAAACGCCTACTAATTCTCTTGTTTGAGTGTTAAGATCATATTAAAAGAGCATTACTGGTGATAAATAAAACTGATATAATTACAGAAATTGATGGAATTATGTGAACTAACAAACTCTTATAATCAAACAAGAAAAGAAAAAATAAATTGTACTGGTGGAAAAATGCAGATATACGATGAAATAATTCAGATGCACTAAAATGTTGTTATGAGGTGAAGATTGTTAATGGGAAAATGCAATATCCAATGGAATAATTGAGATTGCATTAAAATGTTATTATGAGGTGGAGACTGCAATACGAAAATTGCTTAATTTAAATATTATTTTTTTGCTGCTAATACATGTATTCTTATTTCATATTCTACCACGCATAAATAATATATATGAATTCATGCATAACTTACGTGGATATTAGTAATGCAGATACTAGTAGGACCAATCAATGTGGTGTTTGGATTGTTGTTACATGTCATTTCATAATGTGTCATATTTTATTGTACTGCATTCAACTGTATGTTTGATGAATACAACGTTTGGGTAAATTATATCATTTGTCGTCGGTACATGATGTCACGCGTCAATAATAAGAAGAATAAACTTGCAACATTTCTAAGAGAAAATAAGATTTCATATAAAAAGTCAGGTAAAGAGTAAAATATGATTATTTAATTATAAGGAAAAGCAAGATGAGAGAAAAAAGCAAGTAAACGACACCACCATACCAAATCCGTCGTTCCACAAAGGGGCACTTTTCGTCGCTGCGTAACGATAGATTTAACGACACGATACAATAAAATTTAAGTAACAATAAAAACAAATATCGTATTTAAAATAGCAATACGACACAATTCAATAAGTAACAAGTAACAACCATCCAAATAAGCAGTTAGTGTTATTGTTATATGAAACAACTGTTAGCCTCCCTTTACTACCACTATGATTGAATGTTGAAATACACAGTATAAGATTCATCTCTAAAGCTAAGTAATGGTGCTAAAACAAAGTTTCTCATAGCCCCTTTTGCCACAAAACTAATAGGATGATACTGAGTAATCCCATTTCCCAACTTAAAACTTGCTGCCTGTTTGAATTCATCACTTAAGGACTCTGAATTGCAGTTTAGTTTGACACTTGAAATGTCTTTGTAGTCCACACCACTATAGATGTAGCAACCATTTTGTGCATCAGATTCTAACGAAACTGTCCCGTCCTTCTCGTCCAATCCAGCAACCAAACGGAACAAAGAACCATTGCCATCTGAGGATTGTGTGATATCGAGACTTTGCTCCTGCCCTTGATGAGTTATGAACATTCCCGGTAAATCAAAGGGCTCTAACATGACTAGTTTGCCGACAAAGTCTTGTGGTTCGAAAAGGTTGACAGATTCTTTGTCATTTGAGATGAGTCTGAAGGTAGCGCTGAGAGCAGAATCTGTTCCGGATTCAGGGTACATCTCCATTTGAATCGAGTGATTCGTGCTTGTCAGAGCGAATGTTGCGTTATCGGATTCTTGTGTGAGAGATATTAAATGAGAATTATAGTCAGCTGGAACTGGAGTTATCAAATCTGAAAGTGGAGTGGCTGACTTTGTTTCGATGTCCCAATCACCGCTAGAATGGCCAGCAAGAAGGTATGGTCCGTAAAGAATTGCTTGTATTGATGCATATTCTGGCCGGTCATCTGAAGCACCATATACAAGAATTCATCAGCAGCTAAACTATATGATCCCTTAGCTTTTGTGAATAGAACATATATCATCGATAAGACAAAGAAACGTCTTAATTTTACTACCTTTAATGGCTTCTGTCCTAAGACTCATGGGCAGCTCGAGGGTGATTATGTCACCTGAGCCCCAACTCCGGGTTATCGTTAGGAAGTAACCTGCGTCAAAAGTAAGAAAATTATAGAAAGGGTATAATCTAGGTGAAAAATTGACGTGATAAAGTCCCGACCTGGTGGGGGCAGAGACAAATCCTCTCCGTTCAGAGATGCTTTTGCACTAGTTGGATCTGCCCAACTTGGTATTCTCAGATTCAATGTAGACGATGCACTCTGAACGAAACAATATCGAAAGAATGTAATAGTTTATGTTCTCAATAGCAGTATTTTCAACAAAGGTAAAGGGTTAATGGGAACGTCGCACAAAACACAACATTGCACCTAGTGCATACTATGGAATAGTAATGAAGTTCCCAACAAATAAGAGGCAATTTGAGGTACTATTGCCAAATAAAGTTCACAACAAATGGAAAGATATCAAAGGGACAAAATAAGATAGAACGCATACCTCCTTTGAGGAGACTGTAATTGTCACTCGAAGGCGATTATCCCACGAAACAACAGGTTCTACGCTCTGACTCACCAGAACTTGCCCCGACTTCCAATCAAGAGAGCTAGATATATACTGGATAATGTAAAGGCCAGGAGAATTCCCTTTCTCTTCAAAATATATAGAATCTCCCAACTTGGAGAACGATTCAATTCCTACACAGGACAAAAAGAAAAACTACAAATTAAATCTGTGTCCTGGTTTTATTAGTTATAGATCTCCTAGGTAAAACTGGAATGTCGGAAATCTGACATTAGCATGTGAAGTAGCAGATATAAGAAGAATTTGTTCTGCCACATTGTAAGAGATGCAAACCAAAAACAAGAGGAAGTTTTAATAAAGAATTTGAGATGTTTCTGAGAATTTAAAGAAGACGTGTTCTTTGCCAGAGAAGAAGGGTGAAAAATTGGAGTGGATATTGATTCTAACACCTGTTCCATAGCAGCACCAAAAGTCATTAAACGGTGATCCCCATCCATGGTAGCTCCGAGCTTTGGAACCACCACGATGAAGTGGAAGCATATATATCATCACTCCAGGATCACTTCCCCTTTGGATGCTGAGCACGCCATTTGTTAATGCACGCTCGTAATAATCAGCATATGCCATTTCTTTGGTCCATCTGAACAGGTGGCGCGAAACCTACAAAAGTTTCAGATTTATGCATGAATAAACACATAAAGGCACTATATCCTCTCTTCCCTAGGAGTGAAACTGAAACAACTTCATGCGCACACCTTCAGCATATTATAGGTTGTACAGGATTCCTCATTTTCCGTATTTAGTGTGCTCGCCAACCGCTTCGGATCGGACCTGCTCAGGTTGGTATAGAAGAGAGGGGAAGAAACAAAGAACTTTAAATGAAGTGAGGAAACAAAGGAGCACGTTATGAATTAAGTTTGTGCATAATATGCTTAATTAACAAATAATAGAACTGATTTACCAATAATTAGATTTCTTAGACTGTATTTACCAAAATTCATTGACTGATGTCCCTCCAGTTGCATAGCTGTGAGAAGAATTGACGATATCCATGAAAAACATCCCGATTTCCTAATTACAGATTTACAAACACAATGAAATGTCGTGAGAAACATTCTTAATCAGGATTGACGTCATTAAATATACTCACATCGTATTATGTTCTCAATGCCCTACGTCGCATGTTTTTGCGTAATTTATTCTCTAACAAGAATAACAAAAGGAAAAGAAAAGAAAAAATCCTATATCTGTTAGATTTTGTAGCAGGCTAAAGAGACATTACATCTGTAATTCTAGTACTTAAAGGGAAAATTGGAAACTCTGAGACTGCAGAAACAACTTATCCCTGAGAAGATAGACTTTCAAAATCAAAATAGTTTACCTTGTAAAGTGGATCACCAGTAATCTCATAACGCAGTTGAGAGCCAATAACAATTGGGATGTGCGTATTTGCATGAAAACCTGATATATCATCAGCCTAAAGGAAGAAAAACAAAAAAGACCACGCAATAAAGTTAATGTTGGTTACACGTGCAACTATAGTTATCATGGATCATATATAATCAGCCTAAACCTAAGGGACGAAGGACATTACACGATGGAAAGCCATATTTAGTTACATAGCAACTATGGTGATAAAGAAGTATAAATCTCAAGGCAAGCAACAAAAAGCTCATTTTTACTACCTTTATGTTTGATGCTCAGGCTATCAACATACAAAAGCATGGCTGATTTTGAACTTCTACGACAAGAAGTTAAATGACTTTACCCAATAAGAATTTGATTCATACTATATCTCGTGAGTTGTGCCAATGAGGTGTTCCAATTAAAATCAAGACAGCAATTAGTTGAATCATTGAAAATAATCGAGAATAGATACTAGTCGATAGTTAGTCTGTTACAATGAATGAGAATTTGTAGAGAACTGGATTTATACCTTAATAGCTAAGCGCCCTAAAAAGCATGGTTTGTCAAAAAGGTGAGCCAAGAATAAGTGTTTTGAGTCTCCCTGAAATAGCATTTATAGGAGGATAAGAAACAGGATTATTCAAATACTAGTTAAGAGACAAGGCAGATAATACACAACGACAATATATGCATATCTGCTCGGAAAAGCTGCATTTTGCAAAAGATAGCTGATATGCAATTATGCAATTTTACCTGGTTTACTAAAGCACAATACATAACAACGAAGGTTGGCCGGAATGAGCCGAGGGTCTATCATAAACAACCTCTTTACCTCTTTACCTGCATAAGGTAGGGGTAAAGTTGCGTGCTAACTACCCTCCTCAGACCCCACTTGTGGGAATACACTGGTTTATTTGTTGTTATTGTTGTTGTTGTTGAAGGTTGGTCGGAATCATGAAATAACAATGCAAAGGAAGAAAATGCAGATTCAAGCTCCTAAATGGTGAAATCTAGCACAACTTTTATCAAAGTTCACTGCACTCAATAGGTATTTGATTTATCTGTTGACACTTGACAATAAATTAGTGAACTGAAACTATTATGATAGGAAAGGTTAGACTGTGTACTGGGCAAAATATACGCACCGTTACTCTGTACAGCCTATAAAGAACATCATTCATGCCGCCAGTTTCTTCATTTAATGAATCCCAATGCCTTTCAATGGTGTATTTCGAAATCACAGTTTGCACCCGGTTGTAGAAGTAGTCAACCATCCATGTAGTCATTCTCAAAGCTTGAGCATTGCCCGCTAAAGTATACTGATCCAAAAGACCTGCCAATATCTGTCAAAAAGTCCAATTTGAGTAAAACCATTCATTCAAGAGCAAAAAAAGTATGTCGATAAGTAACAAGAATCGAATCCGGAAGCACATCCACCTTGTGAATCGTATAATATGGCGCCCAGACTGGTTCTATAGCTTCAAAGCGATCAAATAGCTCCGATGGAAAGGCAGAAAGGTACCCTGTACCCATGTTTTCTTGGCAAGCAGATAGTGCAGAAACAACTGCCGACATTTTCTTTTCAAGACTGTCATTGTGGGTGCTAGCCCACATCTGTGCTGTGGCACTAAGGTAATGACCTAAAAGTTACAAAAAGAATATCAGTTAAAATATAATATACCATGGATATAGCATATAAGAAATAAAGTTGATGAAGCAAAATGAAACGAGTTTGTATAAAAATGATTGAAAAGGAACATATTCTGAAACATAACAAATAGTTGTTTCTCAAAGTAACATTCAGATACCTATTGAGTTTGATTCTTGAATCATGTAACCAAGATTGTAACAGATTATACATTCAGGAGATCAACAAAAAGCGGCCACAATAACAATTCATATTCATAAAGTATTCGATGTATACAACAGCACAAATATGCAGCTTTAAACTGTAGACAGTAAAATCAAATCGTTTGGAAAATTCTGTCCTAAGAGGCCATCTCAATTACTGTAATGAAAAGATATTTCGACTCTTCTTCCAATTCAACACGAAAACTAGAAGTACGCGAACAAACAAAATCCCATACGTAAATATGCACATCATCAATTACAACATAACAACCACAACTACTACTATGCCTCAATCTCAAGCAAGTTGGGGTCGGATATATGAATCCTGACAGATCATGTCATTCCATTTACGATCAACGCATTACCAATATTATATAAAATGTAAAATTTGCCTAAGCGAGCACATCCCAATGATACATTTAGTTTTGTGAGGATTTCTACTGCAACTCTCGCTCCTTTATCCGGGCTTGGGATAGGCAATGTGAACAAGCTCATAAAGGCGGAATTCAGATCATCTATTACAACAAATAAAAATAAATCAAATGCTAAAAGATATAAAACAGAACTAACCGACAAAATGACCGCGAAGCTCTCCATTTGGAGCCTCCCAACCTCCATATGGTTCACCAACAGTCTCAAGACCAGCTGTTTTCCTAAAACTCCAAACCAATCTATCAACATCTAACATCAACAAATACTCCAAATTAGTTTGTTGAGCAATTCCATACATTGAATTAGGCTCTAATCTCACATCATGAAGTGAAACTTCATTCAATAAACCATCAATTTCTTTCAATTCACCAGAATTCTTTATCTTTCTATACATCATGATCCAATTAAATTCTTCCTCCTCCCTTAAAATCTTCCTAGGAAGTAAATTAGACCAAGCTGAATCATCAGTAGGAGTCAAATGGTAATGGCTAAATATCTCTTTTTTCATGGTTTCATTATTTGAGGACAATAAATCATATCTAAAAGTGTGTGATGACAATTGAGTAAAAGTGTTAGTACACTCCTTACTCACAACACACACAAATAACAGAGACAAAATCAACACTCTAAACAACTTGAAGAATACTAAAGATTTCATCTTTTTCAATGATCCCTTATCAAGAATTCTAAAGAAATGGAAAAAAATAAACCCCACCAAAAAAAATGTAAAATTTTCCAAGAAAGACTCAATCTTTCTTGAATAGAAGAGAAAAACACCAACCCCACCAATTTAATTCAATAAAAAATGCTGACAATTGAGCTAACCAAATACCAGAGTCTTGTGAAATCAAGAATGGTTTCCTTTATTTAACAAAATTTATCTGCTAACAAAAAACAAATACTTTTGGTAGCTAATAAAAGCAAAAAAAACAACAGAATAGTGCAGGAATTAAATAAAACAAGAAAATGAGAACACAGTGATAAAAATGACTAAACAACAAGTCTTGAAAAAAGGATTTCAAACTGAACTTTCAAAGTTATTAAATACTAGAGAAAGCAACCAAAAGTCAAGTACTAGAAAAGTGCTTAACCCCATAATCAAAAATTATCTGTTAAATAAAGCTTACTATACTCGCTCCGTCCGCAATAAGTGATTTTTAATTGTTTTCACATAAATTAAGAAATTTAATTTTTGACATTAATTAATAATAAAATTGATCACATTAACTTTTAATATTTCTTCACATAAATACTCTAATACATATTCCAACACTATTTACTCTAAGGACAATTGTAGAAAAAACTTAGTTAATTCATTTTTGAAAATCGAAAAATAACTTATTTCGAATGACAAAAAAAAAAGGCAAAAAAAAGTACCTATTGTGAACGGGAGGGAGTACTATTTTAACAATTAAAACAAGAAGACAAAAGTTAATAGTAACAAACTTGAGTTTTAGCAAATGGTTTCACTTTTACTAAAAATCAAATGTTCACATCTATGACCTAGTATAGACTTGATTTTTGTAGGTAATCAATAATCACATTGGTTCATGGGATCTTTACACAAATAGCCACTCATAATAATTATTTTTTTTAATTATATACATTGCTTATACATAATTATACACATATAATACATAAATTATATATATACTATACCTCCATCGGCTATTTTAAGTTTAAGCGTTTTGATGGGCGACTATCTGGGTTAAACTGATATCTTAAATTCTATCGGTCAAATAGTAGGCATAAAATATATTACACTTTTTTAGCTCATTTTATACTTAACTATAGTAAACTATATGATTTGCTATAAACACCGTTGAAGTTGTTTAGAGATGTTGTATAAATAGTTGTTAGAGATAATCTTACGAAAATTTGATAGAATTTAAGCTTTATAAGGCTGAAAAAAAGGGAGAATTTTTTATGATTTTTCTTTCCTATTAGATAAAACTAGTATTGAGTGGAGCAGTAATAGGAGCCATATGTTTGTTGCGTGGGACTTTAGAATTCTTTTACACTTAAATAATTAGACTTATCTATAACAACATGATTTATTTCGATATTTTTTGAATATTAGAATAAAATATTGTTATATAAAATATATTTATTAACATCACTTGAAAAAATGTTTAAAAAACACTTAGTCATTATAATAAAATACTATTATAAATAATAATTATTATAAAGTAGTTTGACAGTTGTTACTTTTTTTTTAATATTGCCTTATGATTTGTAAAGTTTAAAAGTGACTACTCATGATGTGTTCCAATTCCTAGTCAAATTCTCAAGGCCTAATACATCAGCAGCCCCTCAAACTTGTCCTCGCTTTTCACTTTCACATTTTTTCTTGACTATGATCCATCTGAACCCCAGAACAAGGGCACTAGTGTGCCACTTAGACACAAAAATCATCCGGGCCACTGTGCGTGCGAATCACGTATACGTAGCGCGTGAGGGGTCCAAAAAATGCTGACATGGACTATTCTAACGGTAATAAACTCACCCACGTTATATTTTAACCCCTTTCTCCATTGTTATCATCTCCTATTCCCTTAAAAAGCCCTAATTTCTCTCCATTGCAATTGAGCTCAATTGTTCATCAAGAACTGAAAATCGGTGCTTTTTTTTTTCAATTTGAAGAACTCCATCGTGCTTAGTCGAATTATCTACATAATCTTTCCTACTACATCTCTTAATTTCTGTTAGAAGAATGTCCCAAAATTTCGAAATAGTTGAATTTTGTCATTGTGGTCGTCCATGTGAACTGAAAATTTTATGGAGTGCTGCTAACCCAGGAAGAAGGTACTTTGTATGCAAAATTGGAAAAGTAAGCATATTCCTCAACAAATTCTTTATACAAATTTCTGCCATGGATTTATATTTTTTTTTTTTGTTTTTTTTTTGTTGAAGGACAATGGGGGATGTAAATATTTTAGATGGTTCGAGGACGAGTTTCCTGAGCAAGCGAATAGAGTTATATGGGGTTTGTTGAAGAGAGTGAAGGCATTTGATCAAGAGAGAGATCGAGCAAAAAAATGGAGGAACACAGTGATGTTTGTTGTTGTTGTCGTGGCGTTAATGATATGGCTTTATTCATGTTCTTGTTCCTGTTGATGGACTGAACCAGGATTTTTGTTGTTCTTGTTCTCTACTTTTGTTCATTGTTGATGTACTAGGGATCATATTTGTGTAATCGATACTCCAAAATCAATGCAATTTATCCTTGTTTCTGCCTTTAAAAATAGTTTTTTGCCTTACTTGCTTTAAATTGGTGTTGCAAATATTGTATGTAGAGAAGTAATGGAACAAAATAAGTGCAGCCTATTACTAAGATTGAATAATTCTGCCAACCACTAATGTAATTGAAGTAATGAACAACCCTGTCAAAGGCTATTAAAACTGAAGTGAAAAGCTACTAAAACTAAATTAATGAACACTTATGCCAATAGGTACTAAAACTGTAATCAACAATTAATAGCAAAACCACAGTCAACACTATTGCATATCATATGGTGGTAACCAACAATTCATTACAAAAGTTAGTGCAGCAACTCAAAGGAGTTGAACACTGATGTTTTTAACAAAAGAAGTGATGCACTTTACCTAAAAGTGCAGCATAAACCAATCATGAAGTTCAACAGTGATGTTTTTACCAAAAGAAGTGCTGCACTTTACATAAAACAGCAGCATAAACCAATCCAGATTACACCCTAGTTCTGCCTATTACAAATTAAGAGTAGCCAAATATTATATTCAACTTGAACTAAACTACTGATGGTCACTATCTCTTTTTGGCTAGCTTATCCATGATAACTTGAGTTGAAGACTGAGATGATGCATTCATTTGCTGCACTTGTGCCCCAACTTGGTTCCTTCTACTTGCACTCATTTGCTGCAGTTGCGAAGTACTAATTGCATCTCTCCCATTCCATCTAAGTCCCGGCAGCCTAATTCCATCATCAAGATTCCCTTCTGTGTTGCTCCTTACTCTAGTCCCATGGTTGACAACCCTTTCACTTGACAAACCAGGCTGCAATTGACATACATAAGAAATCCAATCAGAAATTTAAGTAACTTGGATAGAATAACTATAAATACTGTCAGAAATCAGCCTAAGTAAATCAGAAACCTTACATTAAGTATTGTCCTTCCAGTCTCTGTATTGGTGTAGCATCCAAAGCCTACAGTTCTTGCCCTTTTTCCTCCTGGAGCAGTAGATGATTCTGATGGTTCCCTTCCCCTTTTCCCAGCAGAAGAAGATCCACCTCTTGCTGCTTTTGGTTTTGGGGCTCTTCCCCTGGGAGCAGTTTGAGGGGGTGCATCTAGAAATGCACCTTTTGTAGGTCTAATTGCTGCACTTGGTGCCTTTGCTCTTTTATTGGGAACAGTTGGTGGCCTTCTATCAGATACTGCACTCTTTTGAGTTGGTTGACTTGATTGAGTTCCTTGTGATTCTAGTCTACTTGAAGACCCTCCAGGTGCACTCTAAAATGAATAGACACACGCAGTTAATTTAAGCTTAAATAGTAATAGAAAGCTAGATAAAAACATATCATACCTGCTTTACTCTACATGCTTTTTTGTTGTGGCCAACTTGATTACAATGTGAACATGTCATCTTGACTCCTTTTTTGGACAGCTTTCCCCATTTCTTCTTAGGTTCATCCTTGTCCTTCCTTCTGTTTTTCTGGGGCCTGCCTGGCATTGGCTTTGGGGCTGGTGGTTCAATGGTAGGATTATTACCCTCAGGCCACATATTCAGGTTAGGAATTGGTTGAATGAAATGTTCATAAGCCTTCAAAAATGTTTCCTTTGTATACCAATGCTCCACATGGTGTTCTGGTTCATCTTGTAAGTGATAGTATGCACACACAGCATGTTCACATGGAATTTCTCTCAACCTCCAAAGTCTACAAGTACAAGTCTTCATCCTTGTGTCAATAATAAACCTCAAATCTCCTTTTTTGACCTCAAACCCATCCTACCCATTCCAGATAACTTGACACTCTTTAGCCAATTCCTTATTTTCTTCTAAGGTTAGCCTTGCCATATGTGATATATCTGAAATCCAAGTTTCAGCAAATTTTATCATATCAACTTGTCTAGCCATTATCTTATGCCTAATCTCCTCTAACATGGTAACAATGCTTTTGTGCCTAGCAGCCAATATCCACGAGTTAAATGTCTCACACATGTTATTCTCCACTATTTCACACCTGTATTGTTCTTGGAAGAATGCCCTGCACCATGCCTCTCTTGGGTACTTCATCATATCTTCACAGATAGTGCTGCCAAGTTTTCTCATGTTTGCAACTTTATTGTTGTACTTAAACACATAACTTGCCTTTGCAACCCTCCAAAATTGTTTCCTCCTTTCTTCTCCCTTCCATTTCTTAGACCAGTTAGACCATATGTGCCTTGCACACATTCTTTGTTCTGCCATAGGCAATAAGTCTTTAACTGCTATCAAAAGACCCTGCAAAACAGTATATACAAACAGAAAATACATACAACATTAGAAGCCAACTATGAATCAAAACAGTAAATTGAAAACAGTATATACAAAACAGTTTACCTTTTGCATATCCGACATTATTGTTAAGCCATGTCCTTCACCAAGTTGCAAATCTTCTTTCAAGTGACTGAGGAACAAACTCCATGAATGTTTAGTTTCATGGTGTACAACAACCCAAGCAATAGGAAACATTTGTTGGTTCCCATTTTTTCCAACAGCCACTAGTAATTCACCCCTACAGCTTCCCTTTAGAAAACAATCATCCAAACCAATGATGTTCCTACACCCTTCTAACCAACCTTTCTTGAGTGAATCAAAACATA